>MPUH01000507.1:0-49130 GCA_001970955.1 Stentor coeruleus
CCCCATTCGCTTACACCATACTTAAGAAAATATAAACAAAGACTCTGAAATCCAGTAAATCTCAATGCCAATTTCCAAGAAAACCCTGATTCCTAATGCTGATTCATGTTCCTTTGTCTGCCCTACCTAAAAGTCAACAAAAATATCGAGTATCTGAAAACAAAGATGAAGAATAAAACAAAATGTCATAAAATAACTTTAAACATGTATTCAAAAATCTCCAATTTTTTTCTTTCAATCTTACCCCAACTAAAATCCTAACTTTCTAATCATCCTATAATCTTCCTGGTAATCTTCATATAAAAACCTTATGAGATTCTATTCTCAAGAAATTTCAAACGTTATTATTCTTAATTTAAATGTCTAAAAGGTCTTCGAAAATTGAAGAAGAAAACAGTCGCCTGCGTAATGAGCTGAAGAAACTGCGTTCAGAGCTCAAAGAGATAAAAAAGAATTGTAAGAACCCTCCTGTTTTCA
Source organism: Stentor coeruleus (assembly GCA_001970955.1). Classification (NCBI taxonomy): domain Eukaryota; phylum Ciliophora; class Heterotrichea; order Heterotrichida; family Stentoridae; genus Stentor; species Stentor coeruleus. The sequence continues at coordinate 478 of MPUH01000507.1, forward strand.
CTACAGAAACACGTAGAAAACTAGCTATGCGTATACATGAAAAATTGGAACAAGGAATTTTTAGTCCGCCCAAGGTCCCTTTGTCAAGATCTCGGTCCCCATTAGGTGGTAAAAAGATAAAAACTAGCAAGAGTCCTGTTAACAGAATAAAAGTCCATGAAAAAACTGATGAGGACAAAGAAAACTACCCTCAGGACACTTTAGGTGAAAGGAAAAGCCCTGAGTTCGTCACAATAACAGACGATAATATTGGAGAAAATGATATAATTTCTAAGACACAAGACCTTAGCAACTATTTACAACCTGAAAAATCCCTTGAGATGTCTTCGGACCAGATAATTGAACAACTACAAACATTAAAAAGAGAAAACAGACTACTTAAAGAACTTAATTCTCTTAGAGCTGAAAATGAAAAACTCCGTTTGCAAATGAGGAACAAAACCCCACGACACAAAGAACGGAACAATTCAGCTTATTTGCTATGTAAAAATCATAATAAAAGCAAGCATTCCTTCGAAGTAATGAGTTTAAATTTTTCGGGAAACAGCATGAATTCTAAGAAATCTGCGAAAAAAATCCTTGGAAGCAAAGACAAAAGCCCAAGTCACTCACTTAAATGTGTTTCTAAGTCAAACAGCAAGCAAAATAGAACCTGCTCACCTTTGCCAGATGAGTTATCAATGAAAAACTCGTATAGAAAGTCTAATAACGAAAACTTTAGCGATATTTTCAGTTTTACAGCCTCAGCCAAAAAAGCTACAAAAAACGAAAAAACTCATTGTGGACTGAGTATCAGCGAGAATTCAAAGCTTTCCAAAAGCCCTAGTATCAGAAGTACAAACAGAATAAGCCCTAAAATTACACCCAGGAATAAAAACTGTGACCTTTGTGACACTTTATTACACAAAGGTTTTTCAACTCAACTCTGCAATAAATAAGTAATTTAATCTAGTTATCTCTGTACATTTACCTGTAATCTTTTATACTTTTATATTCTTCTAAATAAATCCCATAATAATTTGTAAAAAACCTAATCCCATATGAAAATATGAAAATTTCTTAGGATATTTATATATACTAAGACAATATAGTTGGAGCCCATTGGGTCATCCGATTAAATTGGAACGATACAGAGAAGATTAGCATGGCCCCTGCGCAAGGATGACACGCTCAAATCGAGAAGTGTATCCCAAATTTTTTGGCAATATTTAAAAAAATTATCTACTGAGACTTAGAAGATTCATTATCTACATCTTGAACTCTGACTTCAGGGTTTTCTTTCAGCGTCTTTTTTATTGTCTCAAGTTTTTCTTTAATTTCCTTTACAGCTTTTTTATTCTTATTCTTAGAATAAATCTCATAAGCTTTGTTAAAGTAATCATAAGCTTGTGAGTATCTATTTAATATCATAAGAATAGTCCCAATAACTTTTAAATTTTTCGCATATTGCTGTGTGGATTTTCCATGTAAAGACTTATCAATTTCTTCTAGTTCTAAGCATTCTTGTAAAGCTTCTTCATATTCTCCAGCTTTAAGTAACAACATACATATATGTCTTTTAACTTTAGCTGTTTTTTTATTAATTTGCCCATGGTTGTACTCATAAACTTTTTCTGCATTCCTTAAAGCGTCAAGAGCTTCTGGAAAGTTCTGTGCTTCTTGTAACCAAGCCCCTAATTTCTCAGCAGATTCAGCAACAGTATCTGAATGCATATCAAGTTCCATCATAAGGTTAAGTTTCCTCCTAAGTACATCAATGCTATTATTTGAATCATTTTGTTGATGATAGATTTCAGCCATTTCAGAATAAACTTCAATCATCGCTTCATGTTTCATCCCATAATGTGCTTCATAAAGTTCCCATACTGAAGTCATACTATCAAGTGCTTTAGCATAGTCTTTTTGTTTAGCTTGGACTTTAGACAGAGCTATTAAAATAGGCGCGTGACTTAAATTGTCATCACCCAAAAGTGCTTTGTTCATTTTCAGTGCTTTGTCTAATAAATTCGAAGCATCTTCAACACCTCCTGCTTCCATATAACAATTGCCTAATAAAGTGAGTATATGCGTATGAAATGGTTTTGCTTCTTGGACTGAATTGAAAAGGTTACCATTGAGTTTGAGAGCTGAAGTTAGATGATCTAAAGCTTGTTCATAATATTCTTTGTTTAAATAACTTTCACCTAGGTTTGTGTGTGCTTGGACTAATATGAAAGGACTACGGTTATGAACATTTACTAAGACTTTACATAAGGCTAGTTGGTGGATGCGGACTTGAATAACCCCTTCTTTGTCACCGATTTCTTCACGGTCTTTTACATATTCACTAAGGACTCGGTTTTTATCTTCAAGCTCGCCACATATGCGATCTGCGATACTTAATGGGTACTCTTCCATTTAATTTGAATAATTCATTTTGTTTAAGTTAATATAGGAATTGCTTAGAGTTACCTTGATTACGAATACAAGAGCTAGACTTGTCACTAGAAGGGACTTGCTTGCCTTCTAAGGAATAGGTTCTTTGGTGTGACCTTGGGAACGATTTTTTTAATGTAAACGATGGAGTTGTACACGTTATATTTAAAGGCTTGTAGATTGGTTTGACTTGGATCGGTTTGGTATTTTCTGATGGGGTTTTTGGTTGCGAGTTTGGCTTTTTCTTTTTTTTGCAGACCTTTTTTATCCGCATTGGCTTTGGCATTTCTATAGCTTTAGCTAATATGCTTTTGAAGGTTGTTAGGGGGTTTTCTTTGGATTCTGAAGTGTAGCTTTGAATCATATAATAGAGTTTGTCTTTTTTAAAGGAAAAATTCAAGGGTTTTTGAATTTTTGGAAGTGGTGGAGGACTATGTTTGATGAGATGGTGCATTTTTAAATAAAATTTAATATATCTTTACTAGTTTCAATGTTTAAAACCATTTAAATAAATGGAATATAGAAAATCTTAATAGACTGAGAATATTAGCTCACTCACTCGTAAGACAGAGATGAATTTAATTAGAATCCAAACATCTTATCATGAAAAAGTCCCAAGAACATATACATCAATGACTTATCATACGTCTTTTTATGATAATCAGATGATTCAAGAGCATCATATCAAAATTAAAAAGCCTATAATGTACTGTTAGTTTATATAAATTTTCAAGAATATAAATTTACTATACTAGCGTGTCTGTTCATCTTAGTAGACAGGCAAGTCGAAGTTTAAATTTTCTAACATAATAATACATGAAAATATTTCTTAGAAAAAGGATGTATTAGCTCTAATAGATGTGAAAAAACTCAGAATCTTCACTTTTTGAGGCTATGGATTATTGAGAGCAGACCAATTGTAAGTATTCAGAAACTAATCATTTAAAGCTTATCAATGTGTTTGAATTTTTCTTTAAATTTATTTCGAAGGCATAGCCAAAAAACAGATGAAGCCTTTAAAACTATAAAATCTATAACAAGCAACTAACAGTAAAATCATTGAAAAATATGTTGGCTTGCTAATCATGATGAGTATCAATAAAAAGTTTTAGTATAAGATGTAATAACTAATCTATGAATGTAGGATAGTCATTTGATAAATACGACGATGAATATTGACTCATTTATATTAATTGGCATTTATTTGAAGATTGAGTTTGAATCAAAAACATGATATTGCTATAAGAATAATATTTTATAGGGACTTAAAAAAACCTGAAATTCCCAAAAAAATGAGCCGGTAAAAACTATTATCAAACTCCTGAGACAATAAAAAAAATTGAAGAAGAAAAAAAGACGGTTTCAGATAATTCTGTGAAAAACCTTGGGAAAATGCAGCTAGCTAAGCTAAAACTTGCCCCAATTGGTAGTAAAATGGCCAAAAGCCCTGAATCATTAGCTAAAGGTCCACAAAAAAGAGTGCAAAACCAGATAAAAACGTTCAACTCAATATTTTCATAAATGATTTTACAGAAGAATTTATTAGCGAGCATATCAACTTCGGTTATAGTTTTGTATCTTTAAACAGTGGGAAAAATCTACCTGGAAAAGGGAAAATAGATCACCTAATTTGAAAATACCACAAATAGTTATGAATATGAAAAAATATGATTAGCCAGATAGCTCTTCACAAAAGGAGGATTCAGATAGTGATAGGAGTGTTGATGATAGCTTTGGGTTTGATGTAGATCTACCTTAGTTTCTTTTAGTAAATTTAAGTAAATAATTAGTTATCATGTCAGGCTTTCTTAATATCTCTCTTGAAACTGGGCCTGGAAGTTATGAGATTCAAGATTCTATGGGTTATTTATCACATAAATACTATAATTCTCCACGTGCTGTTATAGCCAAAGCTAAAAAAACAAGCAAAATTTTCTTGAGCGCTGAGCTAAACAAACAATATTCAGGAATTGAGTCCCCTGGAGTTAGCACTTACAACCCCAACCGAGAAAATTTTCTATCCAAGTCCCCATCTGCACTTTTTGGCAGAGAAGAAAGGTTTATGTCTCATATCAAACCTTTTCTAAACAGATCCCCTGGACCAGTCTACAGTCAAGTACTTCAATCTTCAAGCCCCGGGATATCTTTTGCTAAAGCAAGAAGAAGCTCATCTATAGAACCTACTTCACCAGCACCTTGGGACTATAACCCTATTGTTCCCCCAATGAAAATACCTTCAGTTATTTTTAAATCGACCTATGAAAGAAGTGTTGATAAATTCTTAACTCCAGGGCCTGGAGCATATCAAATCAACAGTTTACAGTCAAGAAGAGGTGCTTATGTTAGCAAAATCGGCCGAAGCATTGCTTTAGGCAAAGATTCATCTCCAGGGCCAGGATCTTACGAAACTAAAAAAAGTTACGATAAAGGGAAAATCAATTTCGGGTCTGGAAAAAGAAGCATGGACCCAAGAGCCTGTAATATTTATATAGATGCTAAATCGTACGAAATGTACAAAGATACTTAATTTTCAAGAATTTTGATGAATTAACTAATAACTTTTTTCAATAAATTGAAAAATTTCTTTAAATAGTCTTTTGGGTTATTTACTTGTCATAGTTTTCTTTTTAGTGATTTTTAAATTAACCAAAGTTGGAATCCTTGAACCTTTAACTGAAGTTGGCGATACCAAATTTGTTGGACTCAAGCTCCCAACCCGAATATCGCTTTCTTCATATCTACTTTTTTTCTTTTTATGTTTGTTGAATATTAAAAAAGTGTCTATTTTCCTTGTTGCATTATCTTTTTCCCTTTGTTTTATCCTGTTATTCAAAATTGCGATTTTATTATCTTTATCTTTTAATGCAATCTGATAACTTTCTAGATCCCTTTGAAGCTTATCTAAAGTCCTTAATAAAGAGTTTTTTTCCGATCTTTCCTTTTCTAGTAATGTCAGTGTCCTTTCTACCTCTTTAGTAACAAGGTTTTTTCTAATAAAAAACCCTAGATCCACAGCTTTGACCCTAGAGCCTAAAGCGAGTGTGCACATAGTTTCATTAAGACTATCCATTGAAGGGCTACAGTTCATAATCATTGTAACAATACTTTCTGATCCTCCTAATGTTGGTTGGAGTATCTGAGTGAGCATAGAGTTCCTATAAGGAATGTGTTTTTGTCTATTTTCCAAAGCAGAAATCACATCTTGTAAAGCTGATAAAGATTTGTTTATAAGTAGAGCCTCCTTTAAAGTTTCTCCTACAGCCTGGCTTTTACCAATCCTCTCACTACCAGCCAGGTCTACAAATTGTACTTTGCCTACTCCAGTTGGTCCTGTTATAGTAAACCATACAATTGCATGACTTCTTGATGATCTTTCATTACATTCTGTGAACTTAGTTGTTCTTCTGCTTATAGCTTTTTGTACCATTTCCCAACTTTTACTTCTCCAATCATTTGATAATTTCATCTCAGCTTTAGCCAAAGTTTCCTTCCAATTCTTACTAAACGGGTCTTCACTTAGTAAATTTTTTAGTTGTTCATTATAAATTTCTATACATTGCAAAGATACATCATAATCTTCAGTTATCAGCTCCTCAAGTTTTTTTAAAGCCAAAGAAATTATCCCGTTCATTGTGTAAGTTTTTCCTGAACCTGTTTGTCCATATGCTATAATACAAGCATTTCCCCCAGAAATCAGTTTAAATACTGATTCTTCTATATCTTGGAATACAGTTTCAGTTGTGGTCCCAGGCACGAAAATTTTTTCAAACTCGAAATTTTTGCTTTCTTTGTTTTTTTCTTTGATTTGGATTGTTGTTTCATCAATTGCTAACACTTGCTGGTCCCAAGTTTCTGATGATGTTGGTGGACGGAATGTGATGAGAACTTTAACACTTTGTCTAGAAGCATTTTCATCAAATGACCCTTTGCGGGATACAGCTCTTGATGGATTTTTAGAATTAGATCTAGAAATAGGAATTGTTATTGTGTGTTCAACTGTGTGCTTTAAAGATGGGGTCGGTGAGCGACGCTGAAGTTTTTCACATGGAGGCGGGCTTACTTCTATATGAATTAACTCTTGTTTTAGTTCTTGGTATTGATCTTTTAATCTTTGCATTTCAACTTGTTTTGTTTGGCTTAGTTCTTCAAGTTCTTCTTTGTACATTATCGCATTTTCCTCAGCGTGATAGAGTTTTTCTTCCAGCATTGTTTTTGAGTATTCTAAAATCCTAGCGGATTTTTCCCATTGATCATTTAAATGTTCGAGTTCATATTTTTGTTGCTCAAAAGACCTTATTCTTTTTTTAAGGCTTTCAATTTCTGTTTGGAGTTTTGAAATTTCTGCTTCGTTTTTTTGATATTTTCCTTTCATTATTTCTAAATTGTGCTCTGCATCTCGGCATTTTACAAGTGTTTCTTCGAGTTTTTTTGCTTTTTCAGCTAGCTCATTTTCTAGGCTTTCCTCATATTCAGTGCACGAGTCTTTGAATTCTTCGAATTCTATCTGCAATTTAGCCAATTTTTCTTTTAAAGCTTCTGAGCTTGCCATTATTTATCTTACTGTATATTTATTCATATTAATTTAAAGGATTTCATAAATTGAAGTTAAAACTAAGATTTATCATTATAAGATAGACACTTTTGCCAAAGAAATATTTAGTTTGTGATGTTAGGATTTTTAAGCACATATTAGGAATTTAAGAAATTTCACAGTTTAATTTTAACAAACAAGCCAAGGGGTGAAATAATTAAGCTCATATAGCAAGTTTAAAATGTATAGAAATATAGAACTTAATTTTGTTGTAAAATATGCTGAGAAAGTTTGTTGATGATTTTCGTTGCTTTTGCAATGTGGATTCATTAAACTTGAAAAAAAATACCTGAATTAACTCCAAAAACAGTAAGCATAAGATTTAAATGCTAAAAATAAATCAATGGAGTTTAATAATATATTCTTGGGTATGGAATTCTCAGAGGTAAATGAGTTAAATCGTATCGCGAGTTCAATAATGAAAACGAATAGAATAAATCCATTCAGATCAGCAAAAAAATTATCCCCACTTCAGCATCCCCATATTGCTAAGCTATCACCAGACTCACTATCGAAGTCCCCAGTCCTTTCAAATAACCCCCTATTCCAAGGGCAAGTTCAAAAATCATGTGCTTTACCAACTTTTAGCATAGAAAAAGACAATTCTTATCTCACAGAAAGATTACCTAACAGAAGGTCCAGCTTGACTTTATCATTATCTCAGCCAGACGAACTGATTTTAAGCACACCTATTAAACAGCTCGTGCTTGAAGTTTATTTTTTTCGTAGCCCAACCAAATTTAAATTAATCGTCCCACCAGAGATAACTGTTTCAGGCATGCTTAGTAAAGCCCTTCAAGCTTATTCTAAACATATTTACTCTAACCTTCCTTTAGGTAATAATGCTAATACTTATCAAGTATGGCTTGCAGAAGAAGACACTCATCTTCCTGATTTCGATTATGCACTTGATCAAAATATTCAAGTCTCGAAACTTGGAGTCACAAACTTTTGTGTTTGTGAGAAAACTGGCTGTGCTGACATTTTTTCTGATAAGAAACTTGGTATCAAAAGTGTTAAAGCTAAAAAATTGACACTAAAAGATAAAAATTTAACCTTGATTAAATTCCACTTTAAAGGATCGTGGACCCATTTGGCTGTGCAGAAAAATTGGAAGCTTGTTAATGTCCTTCCGATACTGCAGAGGAAGTTTTTCTTTAGTGGTGCTGAGAAAGATTTTGAGTTTAGAGTATTTATTAAGGAAACTGGAGAAGAATGCCCTGTAGATATGACACTTTTAATTAAGGATTTAGGCTTTTCTGAGATAAAGCTTTATAGAAAAAAGCTGGCAGACAATCCGAGATACAGAAAATCATTTAAGATAAAAAATTAATGCAATGATAATAATATAGCCTTTAAAATACTAACTCTTATAGAGTTTAAAATATTTCTGTTCTCAATATAAATTAACTAAAAAAAATTAAGAAAACTATTCTGAATAAAGATGATTATAGTTTAGCATTAGTTAGTCAATGCAGTTCAGATTTATAGCTTTTGGTAGATTTTATGAAGATAAATTAGATTGAAAAAAATAAGAATTTGCAATCAGAATTGTTTTAAGTATACAAATTCATAAATAGCTATTTATAAGATATAAGTTTTATATAAGTTAAAACAACATAATCTAAACTTCCTAACAATAATTTAACATCCAAGCATCTTTTTAAACTAAAGTCTCAACTTTACATATTCTTTTCTTTACCCGACCATTTTGTTTTCTAAAAATATTTTCCATATCATTATAACCCTTATATATCCTCATTTTCAAGCATAATTCTAAATAATCACACAAGCTTACCTAATGTTAAACAATTCACCCATTAATACCCTAAAAGTCTTAAAAGCCATCATAAAAAATCTCAAAAATCTTATTTTTACATTACAAATAATTTTCCTTTACAAAAACTATATAAACTCTTACCCAAACTCACTGAACCATTTAAAATCCTCTAAAAAGCTCTATTAACCCAAAATATTAAAACCTTAAAATGGCTCCACATACAAGCTCTTAACTTAAAATCATCCTCATACTATGCACATCTAGAATAATAATAAAAAAATGCAAGTCAAAAAAGGAATCTCCAAGACTTGATTAAATCTGTATGAGCTTGTAAAACCGCTGCCAAAAAGCGTGTTGTTATCTCAAATGAAAGTACTGAAATCAGAGAAAACTTTAGAGATGAAGGGATAAAACCTTATTATTATTAGACTAAAAATTGACTATATCACTTTAGGGACCACAAGGTCAAAAATTATTATCATTGATACTATTCCAAATAATTATTAGTTTTATAAATCATTAGGGATTTTAGAATATAAGATTGAGGATTTTTTTTTCCTGTGGCTTGTATCAGATTTGATAGGATTTCGGATATGATCTAAATTTTAATTGCCTTCATATTCTAAATAAATTAAAGTGTTATAGTTTTANGATATGATCTAAATTTTAATTGCCTTCATATTCTAAATAAATTAAAGTGTTATAGTTTTAATGATAAATGTTTTGTTTATGTTAGTAAATACTATAATTTTTCTCTCAACCTAATAAATTCAAATACAGCTTATTTATTCTTCATTATAATTCAAACCACAGCTTAAGCTATCATGATTTCTATCACTTGCATATTCTCAAAAATAACTCTAATAAAATACCTTTCACAAACCTTCGTCATAGGGTATTCCCTATTAAAACTCTCTCATTATCATCCTATCTATTTACCATATAAAAAAAAAAATGCACAACGGTGTTATACATATAAAAGTCAATCTTCAACAGATCGCATCACCACGGCCACATGAAATACCTCGTCCAAAAACTCTCATATACAAACATCTTTCAATCCACAAAAGCGCGCTCTCTTTAACAATCCCTTCAGAGTCTTCACCAAGACTACTTCATCTAAAAGAAAACATAGCTAATTTCCAAGCTAAAAACCTAAAATCTCCTTCAAATACAGAAAATACACAAAAAACTCAAGAAGATATAAAGAAAAAAGTAGAAACTCCAAAAGAAAATTCAAAAGGAAAAATCATTAATAAAATAACCTCTCAAGAGCCTAAAAAAATAGGAACCTGCTTGAAATATTATGAAAATATTGTATCGTTATCAAGTAATCTTAATAAAATTCCTTCACAATTGTCACCTCATAATAAAAAAGGTAGCTTAACACCTCGGAGTATTGGTATGATTAAACGAAAACAATAGGATAAATACTTGAAAAAAAATAATCAAAGCTCTCATTTAAAAGAATATAATTATCATATTTTATTATATTATAATTAGGTTCAAGTTGAGTTTTAGTTTATAGAAAAATTATTCTTAGAATTAAGATTTCTGAGTTTTCAGAAGGAGTTTGTTGGAAAATTGACTTAAGTTTTTTATATAAAGAAAATGCTAAGATTTTGAAGGGTTAATTAGAATTTTATTTGGAAAATAAGTGGAAAATAAGTGGAAAATGAAAGATTATGAAGTTTATGATAATTTTTAGCATACACTAATTAGTTTGATTAGGTAAAACATAATAAAATAGGTATTATGAAGTTGATTAGAGCTTATAATAGTCTTTGAAATATTAGCAAAGCCCTTAAATTATTTAAGAGATTTACCAGAACTATTCAGAAACATAAAAATATCATCTTCAAAAGTTATAAATTTTCTAAACAATAAATAATCTTTCATTCCTATAACGAGGCTAGTCTATTTATCATTAGATCAATCTACTGAATATCAAAGTTCAGGTTTTTATTTATCTGAAATTCACTAAAAAATCTTTGAATCCCATAATAAAATTTAAGAAAAATCACTATTTAAAGAAAACATGGAATTAGTATTCATACCTTCTCGGCTTTTTGGCTAAGATCAAGTGTAGTATCTGTTCTTATCAGTGTGAAAACTGGTATCCACTCTACTGAGTGGCGTTTTTCACATTAATTTCTTGACGGGAGCGAGGCCTTTCCAGCTTGCTGGGAACCTTGCAATGGGTCGCCCTTGTATTGCACTTACCTCAAGTGGCGGCCTACCCTCCTTTATAAATTAACAGAAAATCTATATTTTACATCTATGTTTATATATACATACTTTTATCTATATTTTTTTCTTTCATTCTATATCATTACAGTTTTTACTTTATTATTTGTAATTTATATGTTTATATATCATATATTGTTTAACATATAAGTTTATTTATAAGAATGTATAAATAATATTATCATAAGTCTTTTTAATACATCATAATTATAGACTTAGGTACTCTAATGATGCTAGATTATAGCTTAAATATAAAAACTTGTCTTAGGAGTTATGAAAAATTAAATATCCCCTCTAAACTCTGTGAATTTAACGATTTTTTTTTAGGCACAAATATGATTACTTATTCAATACCTCTGTAAACTTGTACAACATATAATAAACTCAAACTATCACTTTTTCAACATTTTCTTAGAATATCTCAAGATTATTCTCTTAATTTTGATGTTTATTTTCTCTTAAAATATCCTATCAAAACTTGTTGCAAAACTTTTTATGCTCTATAAAATAGTCACATTCATAAAAGCCCCTTCCTCTATTTCTTTATATCTAAAATAATAATAACAATCATCTTAATTTCGTAAATTAATCTAAATAACATTAATCAGCCTTTAGAAAAAAACATCAATCCTCTATTCTCTTCTTATAAACTAAAATCTATACATAAATACTAAATAATAATAACTTAAACTAAGTTACGCATACTTAGAAGATATCTGATCGTATTCAGCCAAGTTTATTCTTCCCCAAAGTCCTTGGATCATGCTATTCAAACACAAAGTATTGCATTCACGAACTTGCTGACGGGCATTCATTTGGCATTCACGATAACAGTCTTTCATTTTATTCAATTCTCCAGCACGCCATTTCTGAGATGGTTTATCTAAGCTCAGAGCTACTTCATTCATAACAAGCCGTTCTTCCATTGCCCTTCTACATTTCTTGGTATTATCTTTAGTTTCGCTTCTGCAGTTACTTTGAAGTCCTGACAAGACCCCTTTAAGTGCTGCTGCATAGTTTTCAGCCATTTAATGTATATAATTTAGTTTTTTTTTCAAAGAAAATCAAGTGTAATTTAAGACTAGAGATTGATTTATGATAAAAATATACAAAAACTCTACTTATAAGACTACTTTAAAAAGATTTTTTGAAAACAGGGAAAAAAAAGGTTTTTGAGTTATTATATATGTTCTAAGCGAATATTATATTAAAATACTTCGAATATAAAACGAATATATGTCAAATAGCAGTGAAAGAAATGAACTAGAAAAAATTGGACTCCCTGTTGAAGAAACACCTAATGGGGATATTCCTGAAGGCTTATGTCTTGAAGTTCCTAACAATACAATAGAAATCCATACAGCCACTTTAATTCACGATCCGTTTGTATATGAAAATCTTATCAAGTATTCATATTTTCTTAGACTAGCCAGTATTCTTGACCTTATTTTTTGTATTCTGATTTTTTCAAACAGCCCAGGAGTTCTTTCTCTTATTATATCACTTCCTATAGTAGGTTATCTTGCTGCTAAATACTATCACAAAGGTTTAATAACATTTTATGGCTTTTATCTTGTCATTAAAATCATCCTTAAAGCTATACTTTTCACATCATTATCTGAAGGATGGAAAACTTTTATGTTTTCAGGTTGCAAAGTTACATTTGATTTTATAGTCCTTTTGGTCCTTATAAGTTTCTATAAAAACTTATCAGAAATCGGCAAAGAAGAAAAAAACGCTTTGAGGATGAATGATTTTACAGACTTCTATGAAGATATAGCTAGGGTAAATTAAACTAAGTATTCTATGTTTAGAAAAAGATATAATTTTTAACTGGAGAATTTGATTTTTTAAGTGAGATTTTGTTATAGGTGGACTTAAAGTTAGATAATTTCTTAGGATTATTTTGGCAAGGTATATGGAAAATATGTTTTATTATAAGACTCTAGAAAGAATTTAGAAGTTGGATTTAAGTATATTATGGGAAAATTTACAGTTTTTTGAGAGGATAAAATGATTATTTTTGTGTTTTATGATGTTTTGGTTTTATGGGTAAGCTTTTGATTGGTGAAATTAAAACTCCTGGTTTGAGGGTTTTTAATCTGAAAAATAAAAATTTCTATGATCGCTATGAAGATTATAACACAAGTATGTTGTCAACAAAGGTTTTATTGTATAAAACTAAATTTCTTTAAAGGAAAATTTTTATAAATGCATTTTCCTTAGCTTATTTCGTGATGATTAAATCAACTATTAAGCTCATAGTTTTGTTTGGGATCATACAAATGCCTTCCCTTGCATATAATGCCTCTTTAGTCCAAGAAAAAGTCTAGTTAAATAAAAAAGCCTTACTTATTTTTGGATAACTTCATTAGCTTTTTTTAATAGAAATATGAATTAAGCTATTCAAACCTCCTAGAACCAAAAAAGAGTTAACAATTCATAAGAAATATATCTATCCCTAATAATTTTACCCTTAATAACCTATCGTCTAACTCTAATTAAGCCTTCTCTCATAAAAAATGCTCTTCCTTAGCTTTTTCTATAAGATATTATCAATATCGACTTTCAAAATTTTGGTGTTTCATTTTTCTTTCAAGTTTTCAAGCATTCAAGTAAAAAACACTTTGCAAAAATCCCAAGTATAAAGACTTGATTCCAAACAGTAAAGAAAAGCATGCAAAAGCCCTACTAAGCGTATACAAAAGAGTTTTTACTATTTGCCATTAATTTTTCAGTTGTCAAGCAAGTAAAAACTGATCGATTAGAGCCATAATTTTTTAGTATCATATAAATCGACTATAATATTCATAAAACCAATAAAAACTTTGAAAGATACTTAACTAGTTATAAGTCTAACAATTTTATATAAATGCTTTAATTTATAATATACCGTCACTTGACTATCATGCTTAGTTTACAACTTCACTAGCATAATCTGAGAAAGATACATCCTTTATTAAACTTCCATGAGATGGCTGAAAAACATCTTTTATCTTCTGTACTGGGCTATCTGCTATTGGACTTAGCATGTTTTTGACTCTAGTCACAAACGGGTGCTCGATAATTTTTTTGCTTGCTTCCATTTATTTATATAGGAAAATATGTTTTCTAAATCAAATCTAGAACCTTTAGAGATAATCATTAAGCTTTTATATTTGGATTCTGTTTATAAATTACAAGTTGTATGATAGTAAAGAATTAAGATACTCTTATAGGATTTTTTTTTAAAAGGTTTATGGTAAAAAAAGTATTTTAATTAATAGGTAGATGATTATAAGTGTTTTAAATAAAGGAAAGTTATTTTTGTTAATGAATACAATGTAATAGACTTAAAGCTTAGGATTAATCTAGGAATTTGATGATTATGATTGGATTAAAGATGATGAGTTTTTGAATATAATTTTTATGATAAGTGTATGATTTTTAGCTTTTATAGCTGATTATTTAAGATAAAAAGTGGAATTATATCAGAATTAATATATATTGTAATATGATAAGGTGTTTAATGGAATTTTTCAGCAAAAATTCTTGAATATTAGGAAAAGGTATGCATATTTTTTTTTAGAATATATAATATTGATTTTTGTTGGATTTAAGTTTAATAAGAAAGTGGTAGCCTTATTTTTAGAGTATTTTATAAGCTTTTTCATGCTTACTTTACTAGATAATCTTTGTTTAAACCTATATAAATTGTTATACCGAATATATATATTGTCAATTCACTTATACAAATTAGCCTAGATTTCAATATTGGAAAATGATTATATCTAGAATAAATCTTAATGATAAATAGATATGCTATTAAAATTCCAGCATTAATCTCAGTTTGTTCTAATAGTTGCTATATATTATGGATAAATAAAATATATTAAATTAAAAAATCTTATATATATCTAAATCCTATAAAAGCATAAAATAGCTTAAGATATTTTTTTATTTTTTCAGCCCCGCACTTGTTTCTACTACAATCAAATATGTGTCCTATTATAAAATTGCTTTAATTATAAAATATTAATGGTTTTTTGCATACTAGCAAACTTAAAACCTAATGAAAAATGATGCAAAATTTATTATTACTATTTTATCGCATATAAATGCTTGAAATATAAACATCATAATGATATCAAAGCCTATATTTTATTTTGAAAGCCAAAAGTCCATTAACTTTCACAAAGCCGGAAGAAAAAAAATTTTTTTTTGTGATGATATTAAAAATTACTATAGTTATCATAATCCCCAATAGCCGATTGNAAAGCCTATATTTTATTTTGAAAGCCAAAAGTCCATTAACTTTCACAAAGCCGGAAGAAAAAAATTTTTTTTTGTGATGATATTAAAAATTACTATAGTTATCATAATCCCCAATAGCCGATTTAAAATTTTTAATATGATCTATAGTGCTAAAACTATAAAATTATGCTAAATCGCAAGTATGCAAATTTTTGTATTTGACATATTTTGCTTGATAAGATAATAATTATAATAATTTTTACATACAAAATCCATTAAAGTATACTGTGGTGATCATATTTGAATAAATATAAGCATATTTCAAAATTTTTCTAAGCAAGAATATCAACTTAAAATCTAGTTTTTTAAGATATTTCACTCTAAAATATTATTTAAGCTAAACATGAATTATATTTAGAGCACTTAGCATAAGACATGTATCATAACACTTAAAAACTCAAAAACAAAAATTTTAACTCATTCATCTAAAATACTAAATATAAGCACTACTAAAATATATCATTATAATTACTCTATCAGTATTTCCACGTATAGGACAAAAACTAAAATATAGTCAAATGATTTTAGTCTACCATAAAGATTATTATAAAAACAGGCTATTTAAAGTGAATATTAATCAGCTATGCTTTCAGCAATGCTGTTCTGATTTTGGCTCATATATGCAATTGCTCTTTTCAAGCTTCCATGCGAAGGCTGGAATGCATCTCTCACAGTTAAAATAGGACTTGAAGGACGCGCAAGCATGGCTTTTACTCTTTTGACAAAAGGATGTTCTATCATAGTCTCTTTATATGGTTCCATTTATTAGAACAGTTGTAAAATATTAAGTAAATAGCATTATACCAAATAAACAAAAAAAAATATGCTTAAAAAATGCCATATTAAACTAGCTATATTTTTGTAATGTTTTTTTGCTTTAATAAATGCTTAGATTTTCGTAAATTATTATTTGTGAATTATTTAATTTTAGAACTACAGAAGGTAGAGCTTGAGTTATAATTTATATGAAATTCCCGGAAAATTAGGATTATCTTCGAAAAATGTTTATAATGGATGTAAAGTATATAAATGCTTATAATAGACAAATTAAATAACAAGATAATATCATTTAATAGTTGTTTAAACTGTAAAAAATCAAAAATATTTTACATTAAATTTAGCTTAATAGTAAACAAAAAAATAAATTAAACACTGAAAAATTTAAGTAAATCATAAGCCAACCATAAAGGTTACTATTAAAAAGTTTAGAGACATTTTATCTTTACTTTCATAATCATATTGTATATATTTACCTCAAAAATAGTAATAAAATAATATAGAAATATGGGTATTAAAGTGTTAATATTTTATAGTGAAACTCAACTGATTTTTTTTTAAAAACAAAATCAAACATAAAAAACTCTTTATTCTTAACAAAATCCTACTTATAATTATTTAATGATGCATTAAAATAATTATTTAATAGTTTATATACTTTATCGGCATCAACATATAAGTATCCCAAAAAACCGCTAACTCTTATAATATATTCTTATGGAAAATTTAAATATTAACAGCTTAATATCAGCATCTAGACTATATCAAAAATCATGTTAGCCAAATCTAAATCTCAAATACACGTAAAATCGTAAGAATACTTTAAACTTACTACCAAATCATAATATAAAATAATCTATATTCCAACCTTAAATCAAATCTAAAATAAAGATCAAACATTAATATTTCTCAAATAAAACAAGATAATTTTACTTTTTAGCTAAGAATTACATTAGCATTTAACTTTACACTTGAAAATTTAAATCTTTTTATTTGTCCACTTCCAGGCTGTTCATTGTCTTTTATTTTCATTACAGGTGAGATTGGCATTTCAAATCTAGCTTTTACTCTGCTTACAAAGGGATGCTCAATTTTATTCTTCTGATATTCCATTTATAAAGCATATTTGTAGTAAAATACCTATACTAATAAAAACCTTAATTTTTTAAATAAGGCTTTTATATATATATTATAATTCGATAAGATTAGATAATGATATATATATCCAATATTAGAAAAGATAATATGATAAACCTAACAACCTCAGATAATGATATATATATCCAATATTAGAAAATATAATATGATAAACCTAACAACCTCTATGAATCAGATAGAGAATTTCAGATTTCCAGTAAAAATGCATATTAAGCTAGACAATATATAGGATTAATAGAGTAATGATTATTATAGTATTTGTAGATAATGATTAAAATTTGTTTAGCTTTTATGTAAAATTATTTGACTAAGTCTATTAAAAAGGTATTTTATTAGTATTTTATTGGTATGTAAGTTATATATAATATCATATAGCAATAATTATCGTGGTTTTTGATGATAAAGCGCAAAGGAGATTTTTTAATAAACTATAAGCACTGTGAAGTCTAAAAAATCATATCAAAACCTCAGTTGCGTTTAAAATATAAAGAATGTATTCGGATATATAATTTTTTGATATATTTTTCTATAATAATAATAGGAGTTGAGGTTATATAATTTTACAAAATGCTATCTGTTATATATAAAAACTAGAGATTTGCTTAAGTTTTTCCAAATACTGTCTTTAACATTGTTTAAATTACTGATTTTTATAAAAAACTACAGTTTATATAAAGGCCTTTAAGCTACAAATCTAAACTAAAAATTTTTAGTAAGAATCAAGATCTCGAAAATAGATAAACACATAAATATAGTCTAACAAATTTGCATGCTTATGAACAGTTATTCACTTTATTATAATTATAATGCTCCTAATGATTGATATAAATAATTATTATTTTCTACTTAGATGCAAATAAGATTCTTTAAAAACCTTTAACACTTTAGAGTTTTTTAAAGAAATATTATATTTTAAATGTTGCTAATAACTTTTTTAATATCTTGGATTCTTATCATGTATAGTAAATATATTTAAGTTATGATAAAGATAAAAATATTAGAGGTGAGTAGAGGAAAATTAACTTTATAATGATTTATTTGAAAAAATCTTCATATAATTTTTTGTATGCATATTCTATAATTTTATACTAGTTCTAGTTTATTAATATTTTTTATCTGCAAGAGAAATTCAATGACTAAAATTTAGAAGATTTTAACACAGAATTTATACAAAATCTATGAATAATTTAAGGCTATTAAGAATTAATTGCTGTATTTTATTGAATAAAACTAATTTAGATTGACCAATTGTCTTTATATTTTTAGGCCTTAATGCAATTTATAAGAAATTTTATTTTTATTTATTATATCATGCTTAAGCATTATTTTTGGCAAATATGCTAAAGAATTATAATATTACAGTTAGTTTGCTATAATCAAAGACTAAAGTTATCTTTAATAAAATTAACTTTTTTATATTCCCTTTATTCTAAATAAATTCCCTTTTAGCCATCAACCTGCAAATTATAATTATTATATTATCCTTATAAAATATCCTAAAACATAATATAAATCAATATCATAAAAGCTTTAAAACTACTTCAAACATTTATTTTTATCAGCCTAACTAAAACAACACCCATTATAATCTCAAGCATTTAGCCCATAATCCAAAAAGCCTAAATCTTATTATAAAAAAAAATTCCCCACAAATCTATTTGATCCCTTATCTCTCCATATAATCACAATCTTTCCTTATAAAATCTTCATCTCTTATAAAAACCCTTCTAAGCCTTATTCTCATAATACCCAATAGCCAAATTGCAAACAATTTATCTTTCCTACAATTCTATATGGTTTATTCCATCCATATATTATACAACCCACCATGATAAATACAAATGTACCAACTTGCAATAGAGCTTCCCGAATCAACTCTTCTCAACATGATACCAGATCTAACCAAGACAATTACTTATTCTCCTATAGATATCAGTCAAACTAAACCCTTAACAAAACAAGACTCCATCCACGCTAAAGCACATCTACTTAAAAGTCAGTATAAAGAAGAGTATAAAAACAACACAATCGAATTTTTGCCATCTCAAAGATCAAATACTGTATGCATTCTTGCAGTTCCTTATAGAATCTCTAGTTTCTATAATTATTTATCAAATCTCCATTCTGATTTCATCCAAGAATGCTTAGAAAGCCTTGTCTTTTTACGAACTATTGAATACTCCAAAGGTTTTTATACAGTAATCCTAGAATTTCTTAGCCAAACCGCAGCTGACAATTTCTATTTGATATTTAATGGTAGGGACTTTGAAGAACCCAGCAATGAATATTGTTATGCTTTTTTTGTATCTGAAGTTTTATATATAAAAACATTTGAAAAAAGAGATGAGCTTATTGAATTACCTATGTGCCCTTTGTGTATAGAAAGATTAGATATTCATGCTAGTGGGATTACTGGGGTTTTAAGAACTGAAGTTTCATCATTACAAAGCTCTCGTTGGCCTTTGGTTCCTCAAAGTTGTAATGTGTGTAATGATCTTTGTAAAGATTTAACATGTGAACTTGTTGTTTGTGAAGCTTGTGGGGAACCTACTGAAGTATGGATTTGTCTTATTTGTGGGTATAAAGGATGTGGTAGATATAAAGAAGCCCATAGTGCTAAACATTCGAAAATTTCAGGGCATATGTTTACGGTTGAAGCAATATCGCAGTGTGTTTGGGATTATATGACTGATATGTATGTGCATAGGATACTACATTCTGGAAGAGGATGTTTAGTTCTTGATACAAATTTTAATCAGAAACCAAAAGAAAACCTTGAAAGGATGATTAATGAATATAATCATATTATCAACTTGCAGCTAGAACAGCAAAGAGAGATGTATGAGCAGAAAATCGAAAGCATCCTTATCAACAAAAACGCCCAAATGCACGAGAAAATCCAAGAAGCGAAAGCAGAAAATGACTACCTAAAAAGGAAACTATCCAAAATCAAAGCATTAAAAAAGAAAAAAGATACCAAAACCATTCAGTTAGAAAAAATTCGAGAAGAGAATGGGGTGTTAGAAGAGGTAAATAAAACATTGAAATCTTGTACAAGTGAGCAGCTTGCCGTGCCTATATTCGAAGACAAGAAAAGCCAAAATATTTATCTAAAACTCCAAAGGTTAAAAAATGAATTGGCTGAAGCAATTAGTAAGCTTAATTAATTTTAAGCCTATCCTTATAATAATTCCACAAAATAGGCTATCTTATAACTTCAATTCTAAAATAAAAATCATATCCTCCTATCACTATAAAAAAAAATACTCTAATAACATCCTAACACCTTAACACCCACTAAAATCTAAATTTTATATTAAAACCATTATATCTTCATATAAAAATCTTATCATATATATAATGGAAGATTATAAAGGTCCACATACAGNTACTCTAATAACATCCTAACACCTTAACACCCACTGAAATCTAAATTTTATATTAAAACAATTATATCTTCATATAAAAATCTTATCATATATATAATGGAAGATTATAAAGGTCCACATACAGGACCTAACAATATAGAAATTGAAATTGATAATCATCATAACCAAGCTATAAATAGTAGAAGNGGACCTAACAATATAGAAATTGAAATTGATAATCATCATAACCAAGCTATAAATAGTAGAAGCATACAAGATCCTCTTCGATATAGGAAAAAGACTTTATTCTGGTTAATAATCATATTGATTTTCATAATAATCCTAGTATCTACTATTCAGGACATTACTATTGCCGCTATCCTAGGTTCTTCAAACAAATCATGTGATAATAACGAAAGGTAAACATTAAAAAGGCCTTGGCTTATTGTTTGGGCTGTGATAAATACAATTAGCATTGTTATGGCTTTTTGTGTTAGGAAATTTGTTTTTAATGGTAAAAATGATAAGAAAGGCTGGGCTTTGTGTTGTAAAATCATGTATATGATTGTATTGGTTTTTAATTTGGTTTGGATTATTGTGGGTAGTGTACAATTATTTACAGATGATTCATGCTATGATACTTATTATAGTATGTTTGCTATTGTATTGGCTATTTTGGTAATGTCGTATATTGGGATAAGTTTTTTTCTATTAGCTTGTTGTGCGGCTTGTGTATTTGGAGTTGGTTTGAGCTTTGTCCCGGGGATGAGATTGAGAAGGCAACAAAGAAATAATAATAGTTAATTTATAGTTAGAGGTTTTTATGGGGAAAGAAAGGGATTTTTAGAGGTATTTGAGGTTTGGATGATTTAAAAAAAAAAATTGAAATAAAAGATGATGTTGTGAGATGTGTGAGAATATAAGAGGCTATGAGATGGTTTTGATTTTATTATTATTTTATTTTAAAAATTCTTATTGTGTAAATATAAAGGTTGGAATGCTAGGATTCATGATTGGATTTAACTTATAAGGAGGATTTTTATGATGATTTATATTAAATATATAAGCATATTTATTTATATTATATTGATGATGATTTGGAAGATAATTTTTTATGAAATTAATATTAGCATAAACCTTATATTAGAAAACAATAATAGACTGCATATTGGAATTTTATTGTGTAAATATCAGGAATATGTTTTCCCAAATGCTTTCAAGCCTTTAACCTAAATAAAAATTCCGTTGTATTTAAACTTCCTTAAGCTTATGCCATCATAAATTCTTTTAATTCATAAGCATGACAAATGTTTTTTATTAAAAATGAACCCAAGCTCATCAATACTAAATGCCTACTAATCCACTTTTTTAGATTTAATTCTGGAAAATAAAAACTCAATAAATCAGTTTATAGAATCCAAATAACTAATAGTAAATCATTCTTTTTGCATAGTAGAGACAATATATAAATTTAAAGTACTAAAGAATAGACTATTAAGACAATTGAAGTAAGCATGGGAAAATGGAAGTACAGTAGATTGACCTAGAAAAGATATTAGAATAAAATTGTTGATTTGGAAAGGATATTTTTCAGTTTAAAGTTTGAAAAACTCATCTTTATTCCAATTCATCTAATACATAATTGAAACTACTTCCAAAATCATTTTTTAAATAATATCGCAATTAAACACATACACCAAAAAAGCATATTTATCATTAAACTCTAAAAAATCATAATCAAATCCTAGCCCAAGTTCAAAACTCTCAAACATGCGAAAAATCCTTTCTTACCCCAAAAATCCTATTATCCACAGCCCATCCTATTTCTCATCCAGTCAAAAAAGTTATCCTCCTGATAAATTTATCATCCTCAAAGTATTTTCCCACATCAACCCTTTAAAAATCTTAATTCTTATAAAAACCTCAAATCTTATAAAAATGTATTCCAATATAAATAAAAAATGAATACAACAGCTCCACTAGAAGAGACTTCACCAGAACAATCAAGTCTTCCTGGTTGGAAAACTTTAGCTATGTCTTTAGAAGCTATAGAAACATCAGCTGATATAATCAGACCAAGAGCTCCAAATTCAACAAAAGCACGTGCAGAACCAAAATCTATGATAGCTGGAGCAGTCCAACGTTCACGTACAGCAAGATCATCACCAAAAAACTCAGTAAAATTTTCATTCTCATCAAATCAAGTCAAATCATCTATCAAAGAAAATGGTTCTGTAAAAGGTTATGCAGCAAGTACAGATCAAGGATTAGTCCGAGGTTATAATGAAGACCGTGTAAGTATCATTTTAAATGTTAACAAGCCTGTAGAAAGAGCTGCAGAAACATGGCCGAGATGTTCGTTTTTTGGTGTGTATGATGGACATGGAGGACCAGCTTGTGCTGATTTTCTAAGAGACAATTTGCATTTATTCGTGACTAAAAATGAAAATTTCCCATTTAACCCTAAGGAAGCACTTACTCAAGGCTTTGCCCAAGCGGAAAATGCTTTTTTTGAATACTCCAAGTCCCAGTCGCCAAGAGATAAGTCTGGGAGTTGTGCTGTTGTTGTTCTAATTGTAGGGGATGTTTGTTATGTTGCTAATGTTGGCGATTCAAGAGCTGTAATGAGTGGAGAATCTGGAAATAAAGTTTATCCTTTAACTAAAGACCATAAACCAAATGACCCAAATGAAAGACAGAGAATAGAAAAAAATGGAGGAAGGGTTTATCAAAGTTCAGCACAAATTGCCCCGGATCAACTTGTTATGGGACCTTTTAGAATTCTCCCTGGAAGATTGTCTGTAAGTAGAAGTATTGGAGATTTTGAAGCTAAAGTTATTGAATATGGAGGCAATCCTGAAGTCTTGATACCAACTCCAGAAATCAGAGCTTTTAAAATACATAGTGAGTATGATTTTATACTTATGGCAAGTGATGGGATTTTTGATAAACTTACTAATAGAGAAGCGGTACAATGTGTTATTACTGCGATTAATCAGAAAATTGTTACTGATGTTCATAGAATGTGTGCTGTTGGAGTTGAAGGTGTTATGGTTAGTGCATTGACTAGAAGAACTATGGATAATATAACTGTGGTTATTATTGCGCTTGAAGGTTTAGGGAATAGAGCTAAAAAAATTTATAATTAAGTATAATGCTTTGGTTATATTGGGTATATGATTGTGAGATTTAAAGCAGATTTTGCAGTTTTATATGGGAAATGAGGAAATAGGTAAAGTGGGTTTAAAGGTTTTATTAAAATAAACATGTAAATTTATTAACCTAAACTCAAATTTATCTTATCTCTTCTTAATATTTAAATCATCTTCTATAAAATAATCATGATTTATATAATAAATACCAAATCCCATCTAAAATAACTAATCAAAAAGCATCATCTAAACTTTTAAATTACTCTTATCCCAATATGAAAAAATCTTTATCATTTGTAAATGCAAGAAAAGCATATATAATCCCTAATGGCTGACAAAATTGAGAATTTCTACATTCCTTTCAATCATCCCAAACTCTCTGCCGACCTTCCTTGGAAAATTCCCCTTACTAATAACTACTACTGTTTCTATGGAGCTTTAGCCGTAAGTATTTTTATGCATATAACAGACTTGAAAAAAGTTCATAATGAGCCTAAGGTCCAGAAACTAATAAACAAGCTAATTTTCATAATTGACCAAGCGACAACAGTTGATATAAAACCCCATTTAGACTATTACAAGCAATTACTATTAATAGATATCATCATAAAAAACCTTGTCAAAAATAATGAGCTTCTTGACTTGGTAGCTTTTTCATTTTGGTCTATTTGCTCTTATATATCTCAGAAAAGTAATCCATCCAACCCTTTACAACCTTATTATGATATAGACAATGATAGAGAAAATCTAGAAATCATATGCAAGACTATGGGTTTTACAATGCTAATCGTCGATGAAGATAATAACAAATGTGAACTCTTAGGATGTGGATACAACTCAGTAGTGTTATCAGTTCTTGTATCAAATTCTAATAGTTTTTCAGTCCTTAAGTACTCAGATTCTTCTATAAATACAAAAAATTTCCCAATTAGATATCGGGCCGAAAGCTATACAAGGCCTCTTCTTTTAATACTGAAAAAGATGACGAAAAAAACTTTGACTTTAGACCAGAAAAAAATCCTCATACAAAACCTAAATCAATTGTGGGAGTTTAAAGAAATAAGACTTTTCTTATCAGATTTCCTTTATGATGCTCATGAAGTTTACAATCAGCACCTCTGCTCACATAAAAGTATATCTTTTTATAGACCAAAATGCCAAAAACCTCATTGCCTTGAATGTTTAGTCCAAACAATATCAACCCAACTATCTTCATCATTTTATTCCCCCAACAGCAAAAATCTCATTTATTGTCCTTGTGGGTGTAAAATTACTCATAAAAACCATAAAGAAATTAGTGAAAAATACAACAAAATACGAAACAAAAACGAAAGTAAAACTCTTGTTTTAATAGAAGAAAACCCTATAAATCTAGTCAATGCAGCAAGGAATTATCATGAAAATAATATAAATTTTGAAGAAGAAAAAAAAAGGAAAATTATTGAAGAAGAAAATCATAGGAAAAATTTAGAAGAACAAGAAAGGCTAAGGAAAATCAAAGAAGAAGATGAGAAAAGAAAAGCTGAAGAAAAGGAGAGGAGAAGAATTGAAGAAGAAGAGAGGAAAAGAATTGAAGAAGAAGAAAGGAGAAAAGCTGTTGAAGAAGAAAAGATAAGGTTAATTTTTGAAGAGCAAAAAAGAAAAACAGAAGAAGAATATATAATTCGTTTAGAAGAAACAAAAAGACAGTATGAAGAAGAAAAAAGGAAAAGAGAAGCTGAAGAGTATAAGAAAAAAATGGAAGATGATTTAAGAAGAAAGGCTGAAGAAGAGAAAAGGAGGAGTGAAGAATATGAAAGACAAAAAAAATATGAAGAGGATATGAAAAAACTGTTTGAAGAAAAAAAACTTGCTGAAAAGGAACTTGAGTTAAAAAAAATGCAAGAACTTATGAAGAAAAATGAAGAAAACAAAAGCAAAATTGTAAAACCCCAAGAATACAATGAAAAACCCCAGCTTTCTAACCCAAATCCCACAAACATAAAAGCCCAATTTTCAGAAGAATCTAAAGCAGCCAAACTAGACCCAAAGCTCAATTTTATTAATTACAGTCCTTTAAACAACCCAAACGATAGACAATCAAATCAACCTAATCCTAAAATTCAAATAATAAAATCTTCACAACAACCGACTACAGTTTTATTTGGAACTTGTGATAATTGTAAACAAAGTAAAGGCACTGATAGTTTTTCTATAAAATGTTATGGGCATAAAGTTTGTAATGGATGTAGATTGATAAGTGATAAATGTGTTATATGTAAAAAACAATATAATAATGTGGAAGCTGAATTTATTAATCGTTTAAAAGGATTAAGTCCAGGAAATAATGTTTTTAAATGCGAATTATGCTTGAAGGATTTTGATTATAAGTTTAAGGTGAGTTTAGTAGAAAGGTGTATAGATTGTAATTCAAAAATGCAAAGGTGCTCGAAATGCTCTGGAGTTTTAGGGAAAGAAAAAATTTTTACTTGTAAGTTTTGTAGGCATACAATGCATTTTGGATGTAATGGAAGTAGTGATAATTGCAGTATATGTGGGTCGTTAATCAATTAGATTAGATTATTGTTGAGATTTAAAAGATAAATGGTATTGAAAAAGAAAAACAATGGGTGTATGAGAAATAGGAATGCTTTAGAAATTTTTATGTGAATAATTCATGATCATCATATAGCATATATATATATTATTATATAAACTTATAAATTGATTTTGGAAAAATTGCATTAAGCTTATTGATTATATCTTTGATGCTATCATAATAATATTTCCTTATTCATTCTAAGATAAAGCTATACATAATAAAAATTTGATATATTAATTCCCATAACTATAACCTGATCTTTTACTGTAATAAGAATTCAAATTTCATAATACCAAAATCAAAATTGAAACATACTGTTAGTATATAAAGTTAAAATACATAAAAATCATTAAAAAATTAACACTAAATCCTTAACTTCAACACAAACTCATGATGAAACTTCATCAAATACTTTTCAACCCCCGCTTTGGATAAATTTCACGCATTGCATCCATTAATTAATTTTTTATACTTCCTAACTTCTCAATATCCCATATATCAAACTCCTAATCTTCAACTAAATACAACAATCAATCCTTTGAAAACCAAAAAAATTATACAAGCTTTTACACATACCATAAATAAACTAGTGGTAAATATGGGACGTAGACCAGCAAGATGCTATAGGTACATCAAGAACAAACCATACCCTAAATCTCGTTACTGCAGAGGTGTTCCTGATTCAAGACTCAGAATATACGACAACGGATTCAAGAAAGCCTCATGCGAAATGTTCCCAAAAGTTATTCACCTAATTTCCAAAGAGCGTGAGCATGTATCATCAGAAGCTCTTGAAGCAGCTCGTATTTCTGCAAACAAATACCTGTTCAAAAAAACAGGAAAAGAAGGTTTCCATATGAGAATAAGAGTTCATCCTTGGCATATTATTAGAATCAACAAGATGCTTAGTTGTGCTGGTGCTGATAGACTTCAGACTGGTATGAGAGGAGCTTTTGGTAAACCATTTGGTAAAGTGGCTAGAGTTGACTTAGGGGATATATTATTGAGTGTTAGGGTTAAAGAAGCTAATGTTGAAAACGCAATTGAAGCTCTTAGAAGAGCAAAATTCAAAATCCCAGGCAAACAGATTATAGTGAAAAGTGACAAATTTGGCTTTACTAAATACACTGAAAGCGAGTATGATGAACTCAAGAATAATGGAAGATTGATTCCTGATGGGTCGAATGTTAAGGAAATCACACTTCATGGACCTCTTGCAAGACTCAACATCTTCTAAGTTCTAATAGATAACTTTAGTCAGATTTTTATATTTGTATAAAGGAAAAATTACTGAATGCAGGTTTAATGATGGGATTAACTATTTTAGCATTGTTTTTTTTTATTGGGAGAATTTTAAGGGATTTTTTTATTATGTTTTATATGTGGGGTCTTGAAATCATTTCGAGGATTTTTCATGATGATTATAAAAATCTTTTTATAACTCTTTTTGAAATATTCGTGCTTTAAAAACTATTGAAGCACTTTTTATTTGTAATTTGCTATATTTTCAATTTCTTTCTGAATATAGTATTTGAATAAATAAGTTTTAAATAAATATAAGACTTTTATAAGCTTATAAGTAATGTGGAGTTTTAATTTTATGTTGAGTATGATTTATTATTTTTGAAGTATTGCAACAGAAAATGATATCATAATGAATTTTACTTATTAAATGGCGTTAAAATAGTTTTTATGCTCAAAGATTATTAAAAGATAGAAGTGTTTTTGATTATAAAATTATAGTTACTGTTATTTTATTGTAGAAAATCATCATCAATACATTAAATGCTTACTTTAATTGTATCTTTAGCATCAGTATGTGCTAATGATTTTAAAACAACTGCAAAAATAAAACTATTTCTAATGATTAATATTAGTTTGCATATTAAAACTATCTCTAAAAATTCCATATAAAATTTAACCAAAATCTTCAGTAAACCTACATACTTAATAAAACAAATTAAAACTAATATTCAGTCCTTATAAATCTCTCATACATATTTTTAACCCTTTTTATCTATTTACTTAATAACCCATTCCTCACAATTGTTCTCACACCTAGCTAATTCTTCCAGCATATTTTTCATCAGCATATAAATTCAAAATTTTACAGTCTCCAGCAAACTAATTTTCCACATAATTCTAATATCATCCTAAAAAAAATATCTCCAGACATCAAAAAGTTATTTTTATCCTCATCTTCAATTAATAAAACCTAAAATATCCTAGAAATACATAAAATACCCCATACTACAAGCTTACTCATAAAATTCAAAACTTCAAATACCAAATTTTTAATCCATTAGCCCAAATCTAATCCTAAATTATATTTTTATTACAATCCTTATAATCTCAAGCTAACTTTTTATTAACAAAAATCCTCTTATCTTAAAATATCTAATATTTAAAACCTAAATATTCCCTTTATAAAAACAAATAAGCCATTTAACATATAAATCATCATATAATATTAAAATGTCAGATAAGCAATTGAATGACTTTGAGGCTGTGGTTGTCTTAAGAAAAGCTTTATCAATGGGCAAAATTAAAATTGAAGATGATAAGAATTATCAAACTTTACTTGATGCTAAAAAGGAAAAGGAACTAACAAAATATTTCTCTATATTTGGTGCTACTGCATCAAGTATGGGGATTTTTTATATGAATTCCAGGGTTAAGGCTATTCCTTTGTATAAAGTGTATATGAAATTAACTGCAATCCTTGGCGTATGGTCTCTTGTGTATTGGACATCCCCAGGTCATAGGAATTACAATAATGCGTTGATACAGATTTCAAAAGACAAACGTAATGAATTGCTTCATGCCTTCGATTCTTAGGTAATAGATTAAAAAAATTATGGAAAATGCAAAGGTGGGAAAGGGCAGTTGGGGAAATGACAAATACTTTTATATTTGACTAGAAAAATACATTTTCTATAATGAAATCATAAATTTGTATAATATCTGAAATATATGGTAAGTTCTCAAAAAAATATACTTTTGAGTATTATATATTATTTAAACTAAACTTTTTTTGAACTTTTATGATTTATTGTTATAATTATAAATCTTAATACTTATAAAGTAGTTTACATGTAAAATTTTCATTGTAAATTCTAATAAAACATGAAGTTTGCTTTTAATAAGTGCGGGATATATTTAAAAATAGATATTAATATTACCAACAATTTCATTCATATGTGAATCTCTTCTACAATCATTATCTATTATATCATCCTAATATTAGAATCAAAAGGGAAAAAAGTTCATCATCATCTTC
Organism: Stentor coeruleus; assembly: GCA_001970955.1. Classification (NCBI taxonomy): domain Eukaryota; phylum Ciliophora; class Heterotrichea; order Heterotrichida; family Stentoridae; genus Stentor; species Stentor coeruleus. The sequence continues at coordinate 30,120 of MPUH01000507.1, forward strand.
TTCAGATAAGAAGAAAGTTGAAGAAGGAGTAAAATTTGATGTAAAACCTCCTCTGATGAAATTGATATACATAAATTTTGATATTTTGGTTTATGATTTTTAGCATTTTGGTACCATAAAATCATACAAATGATGCGATAGGTATTTTTTTTGAGTTAATTATGAAAATCACTAGGCGTCAAAATTGAAATTTGAAATAGAAAAATAGGCTAAGGGTGATATTTTTGAAAATAAAATAGAGATATTTTTATATAAAATAATTGAAGAGGTTTATTTCAGATGAAAATCTTATGTGAAATATTTTGAAGCTTATAATATTTATAGCGATATATGAATTATAAAATTATACAAAAATATTAAGTCAAAATATAACTGATACATATGCCAATATTACATAAATATAACTGATACATATGCCAATATTACATACTTATTTCTAATAATTATAGCTAATTCATTGTAAGTTATTATCAGAATATAATTATTCGATTTCTACTATATATTTTCTCAGCATATCAAAATTCATCATAATAATCTCAAGATCTTTTGGATCCTGAACAATTTTCTTGATGTTTTTTAAAAATAATACTCTATAACTGTCATAGTCCTGATTACTTATTGCAAACCCTTTATGAAATAAGTGCATTTCCTTTTTATATTTACTATCGATTTTGCAGCAAAGGATTTTTTCTATAGACTTTGAATAGCTTATAAACTTTTCTCTATTGAAATTAGAAAAAAATTTACCCAAAGGGCTTTTCAATAAGCTTTTATGGATTTTTACAGCTGCTTCAGTCCATACTTCCTTTGCTCCATATTTTTGAGCAAATTTACAGATATCTTTCTGACACAACTTTTGAGCCTTAGTGTAAATATCATAATTCAAAACTGCTTCATTTATTAACAATTCATACTTCCTGTTCTGAATAACTGTAAAACTTTTTCCTTCATCAATCCTTGATTTCTTCCTTTTCTCATCTCTTTTTCTTGCAAAATCAATTGCATCCAGGCTTTCTCCCATATCATTTTCCTTAAAATTCTTTGCTCTAATACTTGAAAACCTTCTTATCCTTATCTGTTTTTCAGGTACTTCGACCTGTTTTGGAGATTCTACATCAGCAATAACACTAGTATTAAACAAAAACTTACTCTCATCCATTTCTGTTTTAAATGAACTTTCACATATATTTGTCAGTTCATTATCTTCTTGATAATCAAAAGGTTGATCTAATTTTATAGCTTCAACTTTTAAAAAAAACCATCCTTTTTCTGGGTCTTTTATAAAAATCAGCTGCAATTCGTCTATGCTTTTGCCGCAGTTTTTAGCGAATTTATTAGAAAGGATTTGAAAAATTTTACGTATCATAGCTTCTACTTCTGGTATTGATACTTTTACTGTATAAGGTGTTAAGCATTTGGTATTTTGAGGGTTTATAATATATAGTTCTTCAGGGCTTTTTATGGTTTTTATAAGTTTGGGTTTTAATCTTTGGATAAGATTTGTACAACTTTTTGTGGAGTTGAGTTTATTCGTTTTAGACTGAAGATATTCTGACCCACGATGCTCTATTGTATGTTTTCTGTTTAACATGCTGAAGTTGGTATTTTTTGCTAATTCAATATGCTCTTTTAGATATAATGGAATTTTAGTTTCAATTGAACCTTTAGATATCTTTGTAGACCCTAAGTCTGATGAGCTCATATCATTTTTCATATTAAATTCAGCTTTATGCAAAACATAATACTTACTATAGAAGTTTTTTCTTGAATGAGCAACCATAATTGAAGCTTTTCCTCCACATGGTCTAACAAATTGTTGATAATACCCTTTTTCTCTATTATTAGTCAACAGCATACTTCTCAATTTCTCTAAAGTCATAATAAAACTTATTTTCCCATTAACAGGCTTATAACAACATATAGGGTAATCTGAATAAAACTGTATAGTATTTAAAAATCTAACAATTGCTTCAGGTCCTGAATATATAGTTAGTTTATTCTCAAAACTAAATAAATTCACTTTATCTTCAGTAATATAAAGTGTTGTGGGGATTTTCAAATCTGATGCTAATTTGTGGTATGAGAGAAGAAGAGGGAAGATTTGAAAATTCCTCACAGCGAAAAGACTTGATGGGATATGGTTGCATATTTTTGTACAAAGCTTTTCTTGGCACTTTGAAAGTTTTTGCTGAAGTTGCTGACGGAACTTTGAGTGGTAGTTTTTGAGACTCTGTTTGGATTTGAAGATGTTTACTGTACGAGTGTAATCGTGTAAAGATTCGATTAGTTCTGCATATGATGTATTAGGTGGCTGGCTATTGGACATTAGTTTATTTACTATTATATTTAAGGCTGAATATTATCTTAAGGTTTATTATCGATATAAGATCATCTTATAATTATATATGAATTATTTTTAGATAAAAACATTACTGCTGCTGTATAATAGAGACTAAGTTTGCATAATGGTTCGAAATCTGACAATACTTGATCTCAGTTTTTAATTAAAATGCTAATGTTTTTTTATATATGTGAAGGTAAAACAAGTCTCTTATTTAAAAATTATTACATGAATTTTTGAGTTGTTATAAGCGAAGTTTAGTATATAAAGACTAGGTTTGTTTATAATATTCATAGTTTGATAGACTGTTTTATAATAATATATTATAACTAAATTATATTTGTAAGATTTTGCCATGATTATTATATTTTAAGTCTTAATCACGATAAAATACAACTTATGTGTGATAAGGTAAAATATAAAAAGATTTATTCGGTATTAAGAGTTTTTAGTGCAATGTATATAAGATTTTAAGTCTTAATCACGATAAAATACAACTTATGTGATAAGGTAAAATATAAAAAGATTTATTCGGTATTAAGAGTTTTTAGTGCAATGTATATAAGAGATGCTATATTTATAATTAAAAGACCAAGATTTGGGTTAATAATATAATATAGATAAATATAGTCTAAAGTATTGAATAATATACAAATTAAATACTTTAGAGACGTATTTCTTTGTATTTTAATATAGAATATGCATAATTTGTATAAGCTAATGAAGATTGTTTTGTATTTTCACAAAGGATTGTATTCGATTTAGAATTTTCATAAAACTTAGAATTTTTCATGATAAGTTCTTTAAAAATGATTTTTTTTAAGGGATTTTACTATAAACATATAGTCTTTTATAAAACCATAGTCTTGCATGTATGAATTTAAATTTTAGCAAGACTTTTAAGCGTATTTGTTTTAAATTGTCTTATTGAACATTTTTACTAGTATCTCTTAGGTAAAAGCTCTTAATTTTTAAAATCTTTTACAATTCAAAAAACACATTCTATTATTATCATTATTATTATGGCTTTAATTGATATATCTATCATATAATACATTTTATTATATTAAAGTGAACGTGGGTAATATATTAATTTTTAATTTCTTTCTATCAGGATTTATTTTTATCAAATTAAATACTGAGACAATATTGAATATTAACTTAATTTCCTCTCTATTATCATTTAAATTAGGATTTCGAATCTGTTTTATCTTGTTTTTCATTTAGTAAACAGTATATTTAGATTAAACTTTGCATTTAGCAGGATTTTGATTACAAAATAAAGGGCTAGACACAATTTTAGACGACTATTTACGTATTATTTTTAAATGTATTTCAATATAAAAATACTTGTAATACTATAAAAAAACTAAAATATCATCAGTGAAATCCTAAAATCCATCTTTGGATATTTTCATATCAAACCAAAACCTTAACATAATCATATTTTTTAATTTCAACATAATCTCCTTCCTAACCGCACAGCTTTCTTAATATTTCTTAATTTCAACATAATCTCCTTCCTAACCGCACAACTTTCTTAATATTTCCTCAAGTTCTAACATAAATCAATTCTTATAAACCTATTCTCTCCCCATTCTCTTCACATATCTCTGGTCTTCAATTTTTCTTATAACATCTTTTCCTTCTATCAAAATATATCCTCTCAATTATATACATATATATGGAAGAAGCCAAAAAAGAAGGTCAAGATGATTACGACATCATAAAAATCCAAGTCAAATCATCAGAAGAATCCTTACCAGAAATGGGTTTTAAAGCAGGTTTTGACCCATTTAAAAAAGCTGATATGGTCCTAGCAGAAAAGCACAGAAGAGCTAGGCTTATCAGAAAAGTAGCCCAGGCTATGAGAAATCCAAAGAATGAAAAATGTGAATGTTGTGGTTTTCCTATTGATGCTGAACCATTTCCTATTAATTGTTCATTAAAAGATATTGCCGAGCTTGGATCTGGATTTCCATTGTTCTTTTTGTTTATAAAAATTTTAGGGTTGATTTTCATTGGGGCTTTGTGCATTGTAGCTATTCCTTGTATTATTGGGAACTCCTTAGCTGATAAGGGAGATGAGTGGGAAAGTAATAAAGATAGTTGGATTGTCAAGGCTTCTGTAGGAAATAATGGGAGGTCGAGGCATATTTACCCATTATGGCAGTGCGCTTTACATGTAGCTTTTATGGCTTCTATTATTTTGTTCTATCAAATAGCTCGTCGTTACTTAGCTCAAAAAGATAAAGAAATGGACTTAGAAATAGTGACGGCAAAAGATTATACTGTTCATGTATATGGACTTGGTACAGATGTTACAGAAAATGAAGTCAAAGATTTCTTTGAAAAATATGGGCGTTTTGATAATAAGCCAGCAAAAGTGGTTAAAGTGAACTTTCCATATAGAATTAAAGAATATATTGACAACTCAAGAAGGTTTGAAGAAATCAGCGAAGCCTTACAAATGATTGAAATTTATAAACAAAACAACACGGAAATCCCTAAAAAAGGCTGCTTAAAAAAAGTTAAATTTGATGAAGGAGCTTTGAAAAAAGAATTAGAAATCATAAGCGCTGAGAGGAAAAAATTCGAAGATGACCTTCCGGCAGGTGTAGGAAGAGATTTACTTATAGGTCAAGCCTTTGTAACTTTCGATACCCAAGCTGATGCCCGGGCAGTAGAAATGAGACACGGACGACAATGGAATTATAGACTCTGGGAATGGATATTATTAACTTTCTGTCTTTGTTGTATGAGAAATCGTATTCAGCATTTACTTAAAGGGCATAAAATATACGCTCATATAGCAAACGAGCCTTCAGATGTCTTTTGGGAAAACCTTGAAGTATCTTTTCAAAACCGTATAAAAAACGGGATAAAAACTTGGCTTGCAACATTTTTTGCTGTATCAGTATCATTTGGTATGGTATATGGGATGAAAATATTAGGAAAAAAACAAAAAGATAAATATGATAATCAAAATGAAAACGATAGTTGGAAAATCAGAATCGCTTCTATTTGGCCATCAATAATAATCATCATGATAAATTTTATAATTGCCCGATCTACAAGATATTTTGCTTCATTTGAAAGACCACATACTGTAACAGCTTATAATGCATCTGTAGCTATAAAACTTACAATTGCTATGTTTTTTAATACAGCTGTTATTGCTATTATTGTTAATTATGATTGGGAAGAAGATTGGTTTAAACCTGGTGGCCTTATAACTGATGCGACGTATATTTTGATTAGTAATGCTATTGTATCACCAATTATATATTGGATGAGCCCAATGGTCTGTATACATAAACTTAAGATGAAGAAAGTTGAAAAAGCAAAGTATATTAGCCAAATTGATGCAAATACTATGTATGAAAACCCTAGTGTAGATATTGCACAAAGATATGCGAATATGAGTAAGACTATCCTCCTAACATTTTTCTATGCCCCTCTAGTCCCAGTGGGTTTTTTTTTTTCCCTTGGGGCTATTTTGTTTGAATATTGGGTTTCAAAATATCTACTTCTCCGAAGACACAGTTGGCCAAAAAGACTATCAGGTGAACTTTCAGGGATAATGATCCAAGTAATTCCATGGGCAGTTCTTGCATACTCAGTAATGAACTATATTTATATGAATTATCTCAATCCAGATGAATCAAATCTAGCTTTTATATGGATGCTTATCATGCTAGTATATATATTTTTACCTTTAGATTCTATTTTCTCATGTTTTATCAAAAGAAGTATTACAGTATGGGAAGAACTTTATGCTAATAAAACATACGAAGCAATGGCCGTTGAGTTTGTTGACGATTTCGACAGGTCAAATCCTGTTACAGTCCATGAAGGTTGGGAATGGTTAGCTGAGCATTTGTATAAAAAACAAGCAGTTGACGATGAAAAAATGAATAAAATTAGAAAAGGGGAAAGAAAACGCACGGACATGGCTTTGAAAAACATACAATATTATGCGAAGAATAGAAAAAACGTTGACAAACTTGAAGAGAAAAATTTTGGACTGGGTGTGAAAAAAAGTGTGAAAAGCAAAGCGAAAAAACCTGAGCCTGTGCTTGTAGAAAATTCTCTTGTAGAAATGGTTAATCAATATAGGACAAGTGCTATAAATGTAGCTTATCAACCAACAAATCAGCCTCCTTTACATAATAATAAACCAATAGTGCCACATAATTATGTCCAGCCAGAGATTATTCCTCAAAATTATGATCCTGGATATAATCAAAATGCAAATTATAATAGTGGATATCCACAGGGGTATGGTCAGTATTCTAACCCTCCACCTAGTCAGAATTATTATCAGAGTACAAATTATAATACTGGACCAGTTGGACAAGGATATCCACAGCATAATAATTACTATGCTAATACTGCTTATTCGCAACCACAACTTTATCATCCTGCTGGTGCTTATAACTACTATAGACAAGCATGGTAGTAATAGTTTAAATTAACAAGGGCTGGACAATAGTCAAGCGATAATTCCTAAATGGACTAAGGTATGCACGCTTTTTATTATTCTCTTATGCATTTCTTATAATTTAATTATTTTTACTCAGTTTGGGATGGTTGTAGTAATTTCAGGTTTTAATGATGATATTAGGCTTTTTAAGTATAGTGATGAGGGTTTTATAGATTTTAGAAGAGCTTTTTATAGTTTTAAAATTTGGGTTGATTTTTATAGGCTTATTTAATTATACGATGAATATCTTTGATTTTGCTTAACATTTTGTGCAGGATGAAGATAGAGGATATATTAAAAATTATAAACACCCTATCATACTTTTTGGGACTAATAATATCAATACTCCATCAAAAATTTAAGTTAAGTTTGATTATGATCTAAATAATGGAAAAGCCTTCGCTAGCTTGCCTAAATCAAACTCCTGAATCAGGCTTCAACTTTGTTAAAACCTTATATACTTCTAATGCAAGCCCTACAATAGTTGACCTTTATGAGGATAAAGCAACAGGGGTCCCAGTCATACTAAAAAGACTAAGAAAGTCTTTGCTTTTTAGCCAGTACCAACTAACCTCTGCTCAGCGAGAGATTCAAATCCATCAAAAACTACACCATCCAAATATCGTTGAAATGTACGACTCATCTGAAACAGACACAGAGTTCCTTTTACTAATGGAATATCTACCTCGTCACGACTACTTCACCGAGAAAATCGAAATTGTAATATTTACTTAGAACAACAAACCTTTCAATATGAAACCTGATGGAGATGTCGAAAAACTCAGGTCATTTAGCCTTGATATTCTTAGAGGACTTGATTATCTTCATAGTAATGGTGTAGTTCACATGGACATGAAACCAGCTAATCTTATGATTAAACCAGTGCAAAATACTGATGAATATCCAATTGTCAAAATCGCTGACTTTGGACTTTCACGTTTATTATGTGAAGACGGTTTGGTTTTTATTGAGAAAAAATGTGGAACTGACAAATTTATCCCACCTGAAGTCAAAGATGGAGCTAAAGTGAATTGTGCTGTGGATATGTGGGCTTTTGGGCTGATATTGTATTTGTTGACTGTTGGGTTTTTACCTTTCGCTCTTAAGTGGATGCCTGGGCAACCTTTGAAATTTATTACGAGACATTGGAAGAAATATGATAAAACTGGACTTATGGGGCTTATTGAACAATGCTTACAAGCTGATCCAGGGAATAGGATAACAGCAAGAGAGGCTTTACAACATGATTGGTTTAGTTGCCAGATTTAAATTATTAAATGTATTTTAAGAAAAGTCTGTTATAAGTATGATATGAGATAATTAGAATTTTTGTTGAGGGTTAGGTAATAATAGAGATACTGTTTTTAAAAGATAAGAGTTTTATGGGATAAGATTTAGATTGATTGTAAAAAAATTGTTATGCTTGTATATGGCTATTGATAAGAATATAATTACCCTGTTATATATCCATAATATTTCTAGTTTAACTATGTTTAAATTAATATGACTAGTTTTTATTAGAATCTACCCAAAAAAAAACTCATTTTCTTAGAACAAAACCTAATAAATAACATTATTAGATTAGATTAGATTAATAAATCGTCCCCGATTAGGGACCAAGTTCCTTTTTTGTAGTTCGCTTTCTTGTTGTGTAAATGCTTTCTATAAAGTTTTTGATTAAGTTGTCAATGTTTTTTGCTTTTGTTGATATAAATAACATTATAATGCCTATAATAATATCCAATAATAAATATATGCTAAATAGCTTAAAAATTGTATATATAAAGTTTAAAGTGGGTGATAGTTAAGGTGTCATGGTTTAAACCTTGTCCGATCAAGGTTTGCTTGTCCTACGATCTTTTTCTTTAGGCAGATTCGATATATTAAACCACTCGTTGTCGCTGGTTATGTGACTCTTTATTTGGTTCATTGTATATATATAAGTAATAAATATATATAAAAAATCAGCTCTTTATATAAATATTATANTTTGGTTCATTGTATATATATAAGTAATAAATATATATAAAAAATCAGCTCTTTATATAAATATTATAGCATTAATATTCTAAACTTATTTAAATCTAATCCCATAAACTGATTACCATAATTTTTTTCTATTTAAAGCTAATAAATATGTGATTAAAGTATGATACGTGATATGAATATAATCTAAATATGAGGATTGGCACTTTTGCTAAAGAACTTGTCAGCACAGCAAGGCAGCTTGCAACACCTGGCAAAGGTATTTTGGCTGCTGATGAAAGCTTGACAACTTTAGGTAATCGATTTAGTAAAATCAACCTCGAAAACACTTATGAAAATCGTGAAGCATATCGTTCAATGCTTTTTACAACCCCATCCCTATCAAATTATATAAGCGGTGCTATTCAATTTGACGAAACCTTGAAAAACAAAACCCCTGAAGGTGAGCTTCTCCAAAACATCCTAAAAAAATCCAACATAATCCCAGGAATAAAAGTTGACAAAGGTTTATCTCTTCTTTCTAACGATGAGACCTTAACAACAGGTTTAGATGGCTTAGAAGACCGAGTTAAATATTATTATTCCCAAGGGTGTAGATTTGCTAAATGGAGAGGAGTAATAAAAATCTCAAACAAAACCCCATCAACTTTAGCTATAGAAGAAAATGCGAATTCCTTAGCTAAATATGCTTATATTTGTCAAAGTAATGGACTTGTCCCAATTGTTGAACCTGAAGTTTTAGCAGAAGGTGATCATGATATTGATACATGTGCAGAAGTATCGACTATAGTATATTCAGCTGTAATAAATGCTTTACATAAACACTCAGTATTATTTGAAGGGATTTTATTAAAACCAAACATGATAGCTCCTGGGATAAAAAGTCAAAAAAAAGCGAGTTTCCAAGAAATTGCCCAAAAAACATTGGAAACGCTGAATAGGACGATACCACCTGCTGTGCCTGGGATTATGTTTTTGTCTGGAGGACAAAGTGAAGAAGATGCTTCTTGTAATTTGAATGAAATCAACCAGATTAATAAAGGGAAAGGACCTTGGGTATTGAGTTTTTCATATGGAAGGGCATTACAAGCTAGTAGTTTAAAGGCTTGGCATGGGAAAAATATTAAAGCTGGACAGGAAGCTCTTTTACATAGAGTGAAAATGAACTCTTTGGCTACACTTGCTAAGTATCAGAAAGAAAATGGTAATGGGGAAAGTCTACATGTGAGCAATTATAGTTATTAAGATTTAGATTTGATTAGAAAATTTTAGTGATTAGGAGATTTTTATTATGAGGGTGATGATTTTATGAGGGAATTATAGATAACATATAATCAAGGAATAAATATTAATAGATTATAGAATCTACGGCTGGTATAAAAAATAAAACTGTAAATCCAATGAATAATCCATCTAATTTTTAACACCCAAAAAAACCCCATTTATATATACTTATTTAAGCCTATTCGTATTAGCCATATACTCCGCTTCTCGTATTAAATCCATTTCCTCTTCATTAAAATATGTCTCATATTTAATCCCAGAATCCTGCAAAGACTTTTTAATCTGCATAAGCACTTTCATTTTACTCCTATTTTTACTTGAAGTATCAGTCGCCGATTCTACCAATAAGGGTCTTTGGCTAACCCTTTCTTGCATTTCTCGAAGCTTCTGCTGATATTGCAAAGCTTGATTCCTATCCTCCTCTTGTTTTCTAGCAAGTTTATCCGAAACATCCCTTTTATCTTTTGCTGCCCGTTGTTCTTCATTAATAATCACTGTCTTAAGTTTTGGTTTTATAGAATTTTCAAATGTCATATTTTTCATTATCTCAGAAGTTCCTGCTTTTTGATCTTTTCTTATAGGGCTTTTATTAACAGTTTTTTTAAATGAATTTGTTGTTCCTGGTGCTAAAGAATTTGCATTTATTGAAACATTTGGTTTATTATTATTACCAGGAGCTAAAGGATTTTTATTTTCTTCAGGTATTGATTTAAGGTTTGAAGATGATACTGGGAATTTTGATGGAGGTAAATCAAGATCTTTTACTGAAAATGGCTTATCTGCTGAAACAAGATTTGATTCAGATTTTGCTGATTGATTACGAGATGGGGTTGATGAAGTGGGTTTTTTTTCTGGAGCTAAGTCAGGCTTTTTGGATGCAAGGTTTTTACTTGGAGTTGTGTTGGGCTTTTTTTGTCCGGAGGTTGGCCGAATATTTGATTTTTTGGCATCAGGCTTGANGTGCAGGGTTTTTACTTGGGGTTGTGTTGGGCTTTTTTTGTCCGGAGGTTGGCCGAATATTTGATTTTTTGGCATCAGGCTTGAGAGACTCAGAAGATATTGATGGGGATTTTAGGTCATTTTTAGTGAAAGAACTGGGCTTTGGGGCAGTTTCAGATATTTTACGGTCTGGTGACAGCTTTTTTTCCTCGCTTTTTTGACGAAAACTTGCTGATTTCCCTGCTCTGATTGACTCATGCTCAGCTTTCCAATTCTCTTTAGCTTTCATCCTCTCAACCTTTCTCACTTCCTGTATTTTTTTCTCCTCTTCTAATCTTTTCTTCTCTTCCTCCAGTTTCTTTTCCTCCTTCAACCTTCTCTTTTCCTCCTTTCTTTTATCAGCTTCTTGTACTCTTATATCAATATTAAACGGCATTAATTCAGTAGTTTGTTTAGCTTTTTTTTTTGCCTCAAGAGTTTTACTAAACCTTTCATGTAATTTTTCAAAATTAGGAGGTTCTTTAACTCTAAATTTCGGACTTGGTGTCCTATTTTCAATAAATTGGTTTTTTTTAATACTTTGATACATTTCCATTCTTGGAGGTAATGAAGATTTCCTTAAATCCTTTTGTGCTGCTCTACTTTTCCTCTCTTCCCTTTTTGCTTCATCTTCTTTTAATTTAGTTTCATATAAAGGAACTGTACAAGCCCATGGTATTGGATTAGCTTTAAATATATATTCTGGTTCAGGGCTTGGGGATTTTCTAACCTTTTCTTTTTCTCTTATATAGAAACTAAAAGGTCTTTCTAGTTTCTTAGTCCTTTCAGCTGATTCTCTTTTAACTTGTTCTGACCTTTCTTGCAAAGCTTGTCTAAGACTATCGAATTTGGGTTGAGAAACTTCTTCTGGGATTTCTTTGGGTTTGACTCGGAAATTTATATGATAAAGGATTTCATCTTCTTTTTCTTTGACCATTTGCTCAACTTTACGTTCACGAATTGACTTTTTCTTTGATTTCTCGCGTTCTTCAAAACCGAATGGTTCTGGAATAGTAACATTTTTTTCTATTGACTTTTCTTCAAATGTAACTCTTGGTCGGGGGGATATGCTTCGACTTCTTGAAGTATTTTTTTTAGACTCAATATAATCAGTCTGAACAGCATTTTCATGAACAGGCTTCGAAGGCATTTTCGCTTTGACAAAAGAATTCTTCGTAACAAGCGTTTCACCTATATTAGAATTCTTTGGCAAGCCACGTTTACTAAAATACGCAATAATATCAATCCAAGATATCAATGAATCAGCTGTTTCCTGAATACGATTTAAAACATTCTCAACCGTCTCTTCTGGAATATGCGAAAGACCTTTAGGTATCCTAGCAGTATATTCTAATATCCCTGAAGTCTCTGGGTCATATTTTATAGCTTTGACAAAATCATAAGTTGAAACTTTGTCATGAGTTTGTTTTGGCAACACTTCAAAAAGTTCTTTGATTTTCGTCATGTATTTGCCTGGTAAATCAATTTCATCTAACTGAGGATTGAGTATATCATTAAATTTTCCTTCTTCAAATACCGGCTGGACAAAAAAATATTCTAAAAATTGGTTCCAGGTTATGAATTCTTCATCACCATCTCCATCATTTTTGATATATGTGAGCATAGACTCTAAATCAAGAATTTGGAAATTACTGATACGTAAAGCGTCTAAATGGAGGATTTTTATTATTTTAGGGTCTTGCATCATGGTATCAATAAGTTCTCCTCTACGAACTACATAATCCTGGTGGATGTCAAGATTGTTGAAAATATCTTCAAGTTTTACCATGTGTTTGTGTGGAATAAGACATATGGGCTGATTGTCTTTTTCACTATGTAAAGACTTGGCTGAAGTAGATTGTTTTTTGTAGAAAATACAGTGTTTTTTGTGGATGATTTTTTTTGGGGATTTATCTTTGATAGGGATTTCATGAGCTGGCTTTTCAACTTTATTCATGGATTTTGTGAACTTTTCAAAGAACAGCAAAAACTTGTCTAGAGTTATTTCGTGAGTATTTGAAACCCCAAGTTTATCAAAAATTTCATTGAATCTTTGCAAGTAACGCGGGCTGTCAATTTGTTCTGTAAAACCAAATAATCTGGCAAGTTCTGGATTTTGGTGGAATTCTTGGAATAACTCAACTTTGTCTACCATACCTGAATGGTCTTTGTCTAGTTTTTTAAATATCCATTTCAGTAAAATTTTAGTTTCTAAAAGTTCAGGCTGTTCTTCCTTAACCCTAGAGCTGTCACTAACCTTCATTTCTTTACCTTTAATTTGAGACTCTATATGCTTTTTTTCCTTTTCCGAGACGTATTTTTCGAATTTTTCCTGATATTTTCTTTGATAGTCTGAAACTGTTTTTGTTTTTTTGCCTTGAGGTTTTTTATTAGGTATTACTGATACAAACTCTGATTTAATACTTTTATAACCATACCCATAATCCTCTTGTTTCGCACGTGCCATCTGAGCTTCAATTTCTACAAGTCTTGCGGCATTTTTTTCTTTAAGAACCTCCAGTTCTTCAAGGTTAGATTTTTTTCCAATATTATGTGAGTGTATATCATGATCAACATGAAAACTGTGACTATGATTAGGTGGGTCTAAATGCAAAATTCCTTTGACAAATTGTGATTGACGCATTTTTTCAATACTTTGCGACTGATTTTTAAGTCTTTCAAGCTCTTCTTCAATAACATTTAAAGATAAACGCCCATTTGGCGATGAAATCCTTCTAGCGATATCATTAGGATTTGAAGCTTCGGGAACTTGAATTATTGGCGCTGGGGTTTGTTTAACACCCATATGAAATCCACCACCATAAGACATACGAGGTCGATCCCCACGATATGATTGAAATGGAGAGGATTTTGAGTATTCTGTTGGAGTTATATCAAAGTCTATCACTTGTTGACCTGATTTTATATTCATTATTAGTTTTTTGAATCAGGCATATTTGCTTGAGAAAATTAAACACTGAAATATATAGAAAAGAGGATTGGAAAGGTTGATCATGAGTTGGGATAATATTTACGTTTTTATTAAGGTTTTAATGAATAATTGTTTTGAAAAAGTATTTTATTGTAGTAAAATAATCTTCCTAATAACCCTACAATTTAATTAGCAAAAAGTATTTTATTGTAGTAAAATAATCTTCCTAATAACCCTACAATTTAATTAGCACAAAAGGTAAAATAAATGTCTACTATAGAAACTAATATATCAACACCAACACAAAAAACATTATTCGAAGCCAAAAAGGAAAGACAAAAGTGTGAGCAAGATTTCATACTTCTCACCAATCGTATAAAACTCTTACAACTCGAAGAAGAAAAAAGTCGCAAGCATATCGAAGAGTCTAAAAAAAAGCAACTTTTACTAGAAAAAGCTCAAAAACGCTCTATAGAAAAGACAAAATTCAAAGAAGAACTACAAAACTCATTTGAAAAACAAAGAAAAATCAAACAAAAGTGGATCCAAGACTTAAAGTTTAAGATATCAAAAAACAAAGAATGTTCACTAAAAAATATCGAAGAAGCAAAAAAAAAAGTTTATATCCAAATGAGAAACCAACGAGATCAGAGTCTTATAGAAAAGTATCAAATTCTTAATGATATCGCCAAAAAAAATAAAGAAAGATCTTTAAGTGTTCGAGAAGAACATAAAAAATTTTCAATAAAAACGAAAAAACTTGAAAAACTTCGAGAATCACAGAATAAAAGCGAATACATCAAAAGACTAAATGATGAACTAAATATTAAAACTGAACTCAAATCAAAGTTTTCTGAAATGGAAACTTTAGAATCAGAGTTGATTAAAAGGCTGCAAAATACACAAAGTATACAATTAAAAGCATTTGCAGATCTTAATAACTTTAAAAGAAAACCTTTAAGTCCTTAATAAAATGTATTCAAAACATTAATAAAACTCTATAAAAACATTTTGTTTTTTTGCTTTATACTTTATTATGAATTCTCTAATTTTATTATATGATTCTTATTTCCTTACATTTCTTTGCTTTCTCTCCATTTCGCGACAACTTTTTGTGCTTCACGTACATCCTTACAATTAATAAACTCCAAAGCTAATTCTTCAGGCATTTCATCAACCCAGTTAAGTTTATATTCATTTAACTCAAGATCTTTTTCACATTTAACCCCTTTACTTAATAGAATTTTCCCCATAGAATTGCTTATATTAGCAGCGAGCATTTTGTTAAATACAAATTCTTTAATTTTTTTAAGGTCATTTTCATTAAGATCGTCTAGTATTTCAGAGATTTCATAAGGGAGTAAATCTTGGCTTATAAAAGGTGGTGCAAGATACTCACTTAATATATTTTCAATAAGATTTAGTGAACATTTTGATATATTGAAATTTTTATCATCTGCCATAAGAAATTTTAATATCCGGAAATTTTCTAGGGTTGCTGATTTTTCATAAGACCCATGAATGAGAAGATCTGACTTATAAGCTTCAAGGAATGTTTTAACTGTTGAAGGAAAGTAATTAGCTATAATTGAAGGAAGCAATTTTGGTGATGAAAGTTTTAAAAGAATTTTATAGGATAATTCAGAAAGATTTGTTAAATCAGGCAATGTGTCAATTTGTATTGGAAGATTGAAAAATTCTTCTGGATTTTTTGCGCTTAAAATCCTTGTGATTAGTTGGGTTTTAGGAAGGATTTTCCAGAGATGAGGAAATATTTTGGCTAATTCAGAGTCTTCAAAATCCAAACAGTTTTCTAAATACTTTTTGTCGAATAGAGATAAATAATCTGGGGCTTTTTGTAAGAAAATGTTGAATCTTTCTTGTTCGGGCATGATTAGAAATTCATCATAAGAATTTATTTTGATTTCAGCTATGTAGACAAGGACCCAATACTTTTTGAACTGCTTGTATAAATCTCTACAGCTATTTTTGTGTTGCTTTAATATCTGCAGACAAGCGTCAACATCACCGGTCTCTTCATCAATTTCTTTAATCCTAGCAAGAAGATCCATTTATTATATTCTGAGATAAGGTGTATTATATTGTGTTTAAAAACAATAGATTTTCTATATATAAATAGAGTTATTCAATAATAAACATTTGCGGGATTTGAGAGTCACTATTTTGCTTACATAAAATAACTGGATTTTTGCACATGGGGCATTCATTCTGCGAGTAAGTCCATTTGTCTATGCAACTAAAGTGAAAAATATGGGTACAACTTAATTTTCTTACTAAATCATCTGGAGTAAAATTTTCTAAGCATACACAACAAACCTTAATCTCACTTAGTTCCAGACNAACAAACCTTAATCTCACTTAGTTCCAGACCTAAAAATTTTATTTTAGGAAGGCTTTCATCCATTTTCTCTTCAAAAGCATGACACAAAGCAGAAACTCTATCCATCTCCTTCTTTGCTTTCCATTTCTTATATAAAGCTATTCCAAGTAATGATAATATAACAATAAACAAAAGGCATACAGAACTTACTATAGAAATAATGATGATTTTTTGTTTTTTATTACTTTCTTCAGATTTTTCAAATTCCAAATTATATTCGCATTGATCTCCGTCATGAGCGCAAAATAGACTTATTATAAGGTATTTTTTCAGTGAGTTTTCTAGATTAAATTTGATTTCTTTAAAGATTAAAAATGAATAATCTGAATGACTCATAAAAGGGAGAGTTTTTGTTGAATTTTTATATGAAACAAATGCAAAGATATTATCTTTTGTCATAACTTCGATTTGCATATTGTTTATATTTCCAGATAGTTCAAAAAATAAGAATGCCCACTGATAACTATTAATTCGATGAAATAATTTTGACTTGATAGTTATCATTTCTACTTCAATAGAACAATCAAAACTTGAATATCCTTTATTACACTCACAACCATCACTTGTACATATTCCAAATTTATTACATTGATTTGTACATAAATTATCACTAAACTCAACTTGTAATTGTATATTAGAATAATCAACATCATCCCATGTAAAAGCTGAGATATAGATTTCATCCTTTTTCATGTTGATTAAGTTGATAAAAAGCTCAGATGATTTTGAATTCCATGATATTATATCACATTCTTCACAATTTGTAGTAAATAATTGTGAGGATTCAGAATAGTTTATGCTTGGATAGGAATTATATTTCCCCATTATAAAAAAACCTGGAGTTTCAATGAAAAAATGGGCCAGACTGTATGATTTAGTGAGATGATACAGGCCAAAGTCAATTTTTGTATAAGAAAGGGCGTTTATAAAAAGTAATGATAGAGAAAAGCATATTTTCATTATTTTATTATATAGTTTTTTTTTTCAGAAATATGATTAGGTTAAAAGTTTATGAGATTTTGCATAGGGTTAACTGAGATAATAACCTTTGATTTTGATGTATGATTTTGTATGAAGAGAGTTATAAAGGATAAATAGATTTAAATTAGAGTATATATAAGTAAAAAAGTAAAAAAGTTTAATACTTATAATATGAAAAAATCAATTGGGAAATGAAAAAGTGGAATTGTAATACTTTACTAATCCTTGATAATATAAACTATCATGCTTGCTGTATCAAAATTTATAACACTAAATAATACTATAATAAAACCCCTACCTCAAATTAGTCAAGAACTTTCAGCTTTGTAATTGTGGCATAATTATAACTTTTAAACTTTATTATAAAAGTTATTTCCATATTGACCTGGAGAATAAATGAAAACTCGGTAAAAGGTGCTTAAAAGCACATTTGAGACCTATGGACCTTCTTCACAATAAATAAAAATCTCCCACCAGCAACAAAATCAACATAAAATTTTCCATATCTTCTTACTAATTAAAAAAAATCAATATTAACTATTCAATAAACTATCCTACCTGTAATATAAGAGAATCAGAAGGTGTCATACAAGGGAATTTTTGTTTGTTTGAATAATACCAATAAATCATAAAAACACAAACTGCTGCACCTAATCCAAATCCATAAACAACTTCAAATCTTAAAAAACTATGAATACTCATATTACCTGTTCCAATACTCCACAGATAAAAATAAGCTTTTTCATAAGCCAATAAAACATGTAATTTATAAAGGATTTTATCAACTAAAATCACAGCTTCACATAATTTGAATTCTAACTTGCATGTATAGTTTTCATTTACTTGTAAAAACTGTTCATTTTCATAATAAACCGCTACTTGTTTACCTTTGATATGAAATTCTTTGTTTAATATTGACATAAAACCTTTGAGGTCATAAAAATTATTTGGTATGTATTTTGGGACAAAGTGTGCGGTTATTACTGATGAATTCCCTGTACTTTTTTCTATATAGTGCATTTCTAATCTTTCGGTTAGAGTATTATTCCATAAAATTACCTCAAATAATACCCCGGATGGGTTTTTGATTCCTTCATAAACTTTATTTATTTCTGTAAAAAGCTGTTCTTCTGTCCCTGAAACTATTTTGTATTTCTCATTAAGGTCATTAATAAGATCTACTGCCCTTGTGATACTTAAAAGATATAGAAAATACCAAAAGTACATCATTTTTATCTTATTAAATTTCAATTTTCTTTGTGTTTTTGATATGGGTTATTAGATAAATAATTTAAAGATTTGTTTGTGTGTAATAATAAAGATATAATGAAGAATATTTTTTGTGAATTCTTATGATTCAAAGCTTAATATTTTATTAAGAATAATTTTTTGTGAATTTTTAAGATTCAAAGCTGGTATTCTTTTCTTATTTTAACATATGAATGTTATAAATATGAACTCAAAAAACTTAAACGTAAGGAACATCAACATGATGCCTATAATCAGTAATATAATAAAAAAAATATCAGTCATATAAAAGTTCCGTCACTTGAAGTTAATTCAAAAGGAAAAGAAATCTTAAGAGCCAAAAAACTAGAAGTCCAAATCCCACAATCCGGTAG
>MPUH01000508.1:0-49040 GCA_001970955.1 Stentor coeruleus
TTTTAGGTTTATGTTTGGAAAAGTATAGGGAAGATAAAAGGAGAAGTTTAGGTTAAAATGGTAAGGATATGTTTGTGAGAAAATATTAAAATAAGGGATTTAAGATGTGGGTTTGTGAAATAGTATATGTTTTTATGTATTTTAATATTATGTTCACAGAATAATCTTGCTAAATGAAAGACTTTAAATTTATTATCATTATTTGTTAAGCTATCAATTCTGTAAGAGTAAAAAATTACTACATAAAATTTTCCATCTCTTCATATAATAAAATTATGCAGATATTTTAAAAAGATAACATAATAAGCCCTAACTATAATACTTTTTCTCCCACATAAAATACAATTCAACTCCAATCCCACCTTCTTCACAAAAATTATTAATTTAACTCACCTATTATCTATTATTCACAACATTTATCTGTTGTTGATAATTTTTTAAAAATCCCTTCCACAAAATTATACCAACTTATTTCATACTTATAAAAAATTCCTTATCAACATTCAATTACACAGTTTAATCCTCACATTCATCAATTGAAAAATTACCCAATTTAACAAGAACAAATTTTATCCTAATTAAAGCATATTCCCATCTAACTTAACACCCTAACACACACTTACTCATCTAAAAAATCCTTCTGAAATTTTTCTAATAAAATATCATCGATATGCCGGAAAAAAGTGATTAAATCCATATTCAAAACTAATGCATATAATAACCTAAGCTTATGGATCAAACTCTTAGAGGTGATGACTCCATCCATTCATCTTCAATAACCCAAACACAAACCGACCTGAGTATCGACGAGCACATTTACACCCACAACGAAGGTTTGACTTCATTGCAAAATGCTATTTCCTACCTAAAAGAGCATCGCAATGTGACATACATAACAACTCAAGATAAAAAACTCCCAATTTCCGTTTACCTAACAGAAAATCTTGACACTTTACATCTAACTAATGGTAAAAACCATACAAAACCTCTACCTATTAGAGAAATAATCGAATTATCCCCATGTGATATTTTCCAAGTTGTCCGTGAACAGGACAACCTTTACCTTATCCGTATAAAAACCCGTAAAAAAAGATACAATTTAGCTTTCAGTCATGTTTCAGTAAGACAAAAGTGGTACAACAGTCTTGACACTTTATTGAAACTTAGTCAAGAATGTTTAGGAAATTCAGCTATAAAAAATTATATTGAAACTATTTCTAGAACCCAAAACACAAGCCAATCAATTTTCGTATTCAAAGAAAAAAGTCGAGTCGAAAATATGAAAATCAAAAAATATCAACAGATTATTAAAGATTATGAAAAACAAGCTGTAGCTGAAGTTGTTAATAATATGATAATACAAGTAGAGAAAATCCATTTTGCTGAAAAAACATTATTGACTAAGTCTCAATGTAATGAACTTCGTATGGAAAAAGAGAGTTTGAAGAAAAATCAGGATGGTTTGAAAAAAACTTTGAGGAAAAAAAACAATGAAGCGCTTTTGCTTGCTGAGTCATTAGAATGTGTAAAGGAAAAAGTTAATATTTTGATTATGAAAATGAAGAAATCTCAGATTAATTTACTGGCTTGGAATAAGATTATTGAGTTTTTGGATTTTGCTGATTTACAGATTTTAGCTTCAGTGAGTTCAAGAATGAGGAGGAGTGTTTTAGCATTGTGGGCGAATAAAGGGCATTGGGGTGTGATTGCGGTTGGTGGATTAGAACCAAGAAGTTTTAGTTGGTATGTTTTTAGTAATCAGGTTGTGGGAAATAGTCAAGGATTATGTAAAAGTCCTTGTGATAAACAGAAATTAAGGATGAATGAAATGCTTCAAGTTACTGCTAAGCTTTCAGCTGATACTAGTTTAGCTGTTAAGTCTATAGTTATAAGCATTTGTGAAAAATCTCAAAGCATCTGCTGTTATCAGGATATAGCTAAAGTTAGCGAGTTTTTCTATAGGATTTTCAAACATGAAATCAGATCTGTTACTGTCCTTTGTAGCCTTTTAGGAGCTCCTCATTATTTAGCTGAAATATGGAAACCTGGGTTATTACGTATAAGAATGGGGATTTTCCAAGTTCAAAAAATCCTCAAACTCAAATTACCTTATCTTTTTAAACACTTTAAGGCTATTAATATTAGTCTTGATTATATTATTGCCTCATGGATTTCTACGGTATTTGTATGCTTTTTCCGTGAAAACTCTTCAAATTCAGCATTATGCAAAATATGGGATTATTATATTGTTAATGGCTGGCCAGGGATAATATCTACTTGCTTAGCTCTTTTGTATCTTAGCCAAGATAAAGTTATTGGCACATCTTTGGAGCAGACTTTAAGGTATTATAAAAAGAGGATAAAATGTAAAGATATGTATAATGTGATTAAGAAACATGAAGTTGATAATGTATACTTGAATGAGCTAGAAAAGGCATTTTATGTATCGATACAAGACTAAGATATGTATAATTAATTAAAATTTTGCTGAATTTTATGTTATAACACTTATAATATTATCCTTTTTATTATAAATTACTAATTTCATAATCACCTTAAGTTATAATTGTAATTGCAATCTTTTCCTACCCTACCCAACCATCATCGATTTCATCATTTAAAATACTAAATCCTTAGCACCTACTTTATAAAACCATATTATCACAATCCTAAATTTTCTAAAATCTTTTATTTTTCTCCTAATTCACATAACAGCTAAAAATCAAAACCTTATAAACTTATCCCAACACCTAAACCCTAAAAACTCCTATACCCATATCTCAAAGCAACAAACCCAAATTAATCTTAAAACCAACTGTCACTCAAAAAAAAATCTTAAATTCTTAACAAAACCAACATCTAAATCTTCAATCCAAAAAGCTAATAAAAAAAAAATACATTCTAATCCTCTTTCTAATCTATAAATAAACAAAAAAAAAATTTATTATTTTCTCTGTAAAAAATAAACTAATGAGACCAACTAATTTAGGCTTTCGGAGCCCCAAAGAAAGAACAGCTGAGTACAACTTACCAAATGTGACATTTGATGGTAGATCATTACCTTATTTACAAACTACTCAGCGTCCTACCATGCCAACAAGTAAACGATTTGTCCAATATGACACAATGGCTCGTAGAACTAGTGCTACAGTTGGCCCAGGATCTTATAATCTTAGAGAAGAACCTATTCAGCACTGGAATATTTCAGGAACCCCAGTTATACGTCCTTATCATGCAGTTAAGGATCCAAGTAGTAATGCTTATTTCTTTATAGGGAACCATATGGTTTTTGACTCGAATTTTGTTAAAAAGTCTCGCAAATCCTCTGCACCGTCTTTAGAAACTAATGAGATGAAACCTGCTAGAAACAGTTCGTCGACAACGTCTAGAAAAGAAGGAAGCGTTAAACGACAAGATTCATTAGAAAAAATGAAAAACTCGCCTTACTTGGCTCATAGATTAAAAAATAATCCTATTATTGCTTAAATGTTTAGAAAGATTTGAGTGTTTTTTTAAAGGTTTGTTTGGAAGAAGGGTTTTAGATTTTTATGGGAAATAAAATATTATTTTTTTTGGAGCAGGGTAGTGAAATAATATAGACAATGTGAGGATAATTAGTTGGGATTGTTTAGGGAGGATAAGGTTTTTATTTTTTTTAAATTTGAGTTTTAAAAAGGTGTTATTATTAAGTTTTTTAGTTGAAAATATCTAAATTAAAAACAATTTTGACTTGATTAATGATTAGATTATAAAGTGAGTTTAATACAAAATTCATGATTTCTAATTATATCATCCTTAACACCCAATAATCAACAAAATCTGATCTTTTAACCAAAATAATCACCCAGTTCCAGATAAAAATCCGCAACCTGAACTTCCTATAAAAAAATCTATTAGTAAATCCCAATTCTCCAAACTCCTACAAAACCCTTCTACATTAAAAACCCCCAAACCTCTACTACATTACATAATAAAAACCTTTACAAACTAATCATAAATATTTCCCCAATTAACATAAGGGACATTTTGGACCATATTATGAACAATCTTCATTTGCCTTCCAGTCTTATAAGCGAAATCTATCCCCGAATACCCCCAAAAATCCCAGCATCCCTGAGGATTATCCAACACTGATAATATTTGCGGGTATATAACAACAATATTATTTCCTTCAGCCCAAGCATTAATCCCATTATGTTTAGCAAAAATATCTCCAATAAGTTCAGCTGATTGTAAACACCCATGAAAACTCACATGAACATTACATCTATTTTTCTCACAATACAAAGGAACATAAACATAACCAAATCCTAACATCCCTGCAAACAAAATATCCCCATAAGGTCCTTGATCAAATATATGAAAATGCGCATCAACAGCATCAACTCTTGGTTTTAATGGTCCTAAAAATGTTTCTAGCATTATCCCAGCAGCATCGATAAGACAATTATTTATAAAAGGACTTCCTAAATAAGCACAAAGGTTTCCAAAACCATCAGTAACCCAGGAATGTTCAGCTGGGATATTGAATTTTGTTGTAATATTCCCTTTTGTTGTATAATGTTCATAAAATGCTTGTGTATCTTTAACTACACCTTGATGGACAACTGAATCTAATGTACCAGAAAAAAGCCATACTTTTGAGGTCTGAAGATTTGATGTTGCGTCGATGAGGTTTTTTGATGCAAAAGTGTCGGTTTTTGAGAAGATTAAGTCCATGTTGATAAGCTCTGGGGATATCATGCAAGCTGTTGTTGAGACTGTTATTAGACCTTGAGAACAATAATATGGACCTCCTGCAATTACTCCCACACCAGAAACTTCAGAGGAAAAAGCTACGTGGAATTGTACAGCAAAGAAACCTCCTGAGCTGATTCCTGATACACTAAGACCAAGAACGCTATTAAGCATAGATGCGAATAAGAATGACAACATTTATATAATTAAGTCTCCACATTTTTTATCATATCTACACAAGATTTACACTAATAAAAAAACTTTACTAATTACCTAACTTTATGATTAGTCATAAAAAATAATAATTACCTATTTAGCAAGACCTCCAAATTAATAATATTCTAAAAAAATCCTACAATCCCTACAAAAATCCCACCAAAATCCATCTCAACCACAGAAAACCTAAATATCATTAATAACTAAGGTATTAAAAAGAGTGTCCCATCTTTATTCCCTGCATAAAACGCTCCACTAGCTTCATCAACTTTTAACGCAGTAACTCCTCTAATATCCTCCCATTTATAAACCATAACCCCATTCATAAATTCCCACATTTGCATATTCCCATCTTCATGTCCATTAACAATAAATACCCCATCACTAACAAAGCAATTAACCCCTTCAACCTCAAGTTCTGTTACCAAAACACCCGAAGTTTCATAAACTCCCATAAGACCTCTTCTTCCAATAATAATATGATTAGCATGATTACTTGATCCAACACAATCAATTCTCTGCCCTAAATCAAACCTTGAAACAACACCTTCTCTTAAATCCCTAACCACAACTTTACCTTCTTTATCACAAGTACTAACAACAACTCCATTTGTACTCATACACAATATTTGTTCTTCATGATCTTCATATGCTTGAACAAGAGGATTTTTTTCTCTTACATCCCATATTTTTAATTGTGCATCCCAAGATACACTAGCAATTGAGTTCATTTCCTCAATATATTCAACAGCTGATATCGCATCATCATGAGCATTTATAGTCTGACTAACTCTTCCATTGCTTATGTTGAATATATATAAATTGTTATCATAACATCCAACTGCTATAGTTTTTTCATTAACTATACAACTACTTGATATTGGTAAATTACATACAGTAAAACTTCTTTTTTGAAGCTTTTCTATTGTTACAACTTTAACACAACCATCATGACCTGTTGTTAATATCCTGTCATTTATTATATTGATTGAACTTAAACGTTTTTTATGTAAAGAAATTTCTGTTGGTTTTTCTGTTTTTTTACGAGCTACAGCTTCAGCTTTCCATAAACCTAAAGATCTTGAGACTTGATGTTGGATTTGTGGCTCTTGGATTATTGTTCTTGGTGGATGAGGGATTTTGAAAAGCTGTTTTGGTGTTTGTCCGAATTCGTTTATTTGTATTTCCATTGCCCGTCTTTGTAGAGGATCAGTTTCATTGTCAATGTTTACGGAACCTTCATAGGTTAGAGGGTGGAATACTGATTAGGGATTACGGTTATTGGATTGTAGAGCACGTTCACCAGTTTGTTTGTAGCCGAAAATAAGGTCGATCCAGTTGTGGAGGTTTTCACTGACGTATTGGCTTTCTAGAGCTTCACGCATTTTAGTAAGGAAGTCTTTAGCGTCGGTAGCCCAAGGGGGGAGTTTTACATCAGATACTTTTTCTCCGTTCATTTTCACTCCAAGGTCGAGGTTGAGTTCATTTTGCAGAAACGAAGGGTCTGTGCCATAGAACTCAGGGATCAATTCTTTAACATCAGCAGGATTATCTAAAACACATCTCCAATCTTTAGGAATATCATTAAACATCCTATCCGGTGCATCAAATTTTCCTGACTATATAAACCTTACATGTAATCTTAGCATAGCTAAAGGGAACTTCCTAAACAAAAATCCAATAACATACCCTGGTGTAGAATAATGCGTTCCATATAAAAACTTAGGTTCAGGCATATCATTATATCTTTTCCAAAAAGTTTCTAACCTATTTACATTCAAAGCTCCAATAGGTTTAGATAAATCCCTAAAATTTCTATAATCATTCAAATCTAATACAGGACTATCATAACAAGAAAGAACCCATGGAAATACTGGATATTGAGTAAAATCAGAAAAAGTTCTATAAGCAGCTGAGTTCAAATACAACAAATAATCAAAATTGCTTATTTGTCTCAATTGCCATTTTAATGTCATATTCTCAACAGAGTTTTCTGTTTCACATTCTGGGTTTACAAGTTTTAATAGTTTACTAAATGCATTATCTCTTTCGTTTTCAGTGTTAAAAGCTAAAAATATCGACTTATTTCCTGATGTAAATACTTCAAAGCCAAGGTTTCTAAGCCTCCACCTTCTCTTATAAAGTTTAGTAATTTCAGTGTATTTTATTGATTTGACAGGATGGGCTGAAACTTGATATAATGATTGAAAATATAGTCGAATATCTGTCATATAAAGAAGGCCTTTAAGTTGCATGAATGGGTGTATTCGTTGAACTTCAATGTTTTGGAGAATTGGCTTTTCACTTATGCTTTCAATACGACTTGTATCGAAACGATGATCTTCTTCACGTTCTCTGGTTAAAGCTGCAGCTATGGAATCTAATTCGAAACTTGCATAATGACCTGCGTTTTTCTCGTAGAAGTCTTGGACTATGCTGGTGATCTGACTGATAGTTTCGTAAGAGAAGTCAAAGTATACGGTTTGAGGTGATTTGTATTGGATAGTTTTATATGGACTTGGGCTACGAGTGTCTGGGAGTTCAATTGCCTTGTGTATTGAAAAGCTCAATCGGGTGTTGTTATCAGTATATGAATAGATGGTTTTTGGAACAGAAACTTCTTCTGGACTTTTTACCATGTCCCTATAAGCATATCTGACAATATGAGTTTCTAAGTCGACTGGCTCAAACAATATCGACCTTGAGCATATATGAATCCTTCCTTTTTCCTGTCTTTTCTCAGGATAAGAATCTGTATGCTGTCTAAACCCTAAACAATCTCTTGTGTAAATTTCTCCATCTTCCAAGAACAATAATGAAAATCTCTTTTTCTTCTTCCCAAGAGAATGCATTTATTAGCATTTCTAGTAACAAAGTCTTTTAACACTAAAAATCTTTACGAAAGCCTAAACTTTACTTTAAAAAATCCACAGTTTAAAGCGAATTTAATATAAAATATACAGGAAATAAAGACTATATGAGAAAAGAGATTTGAAGATTTATCAAGATTTACTAAAAGGTGTTGTGCTTTGTTTTCTGATTTATCGGCTTTTAATTCTTTGTAATGTATTTGTCAAATAAGTGTTGTTTTAGGTTTCATAGGTTGCTGTATAGAAATTATCTGATTATCCTAAAAGGGTAAAGAATCAATAAGAACTTTTTTATATTTGAAAGAGGTGTAAAGAGTAGAAAAGCTAGAGATATGGAGAGGGGGAATATAATAAACTGGGGTCTTTTTAAATCTTAAAAATCTTTGACAAGATTCTTAGTCGAGTTTTTATTTGTATGAGTCTTGATGATCTTGACAATTTAACATTATAACTTCAAGAACTGATTTTTAATAAGGAAAATTATGATTATAAGTATAAATGTGCTTAAAAAGTTAGGTTTTAGATATAAAAAATCAAAAAAACTTGTACATAAATGGTTCATACAATAAGGATTGTTATCTTATAACGACCCAATTTTTTTTTCTCAATAAACATATGTTTAAACTTTTATTCCATATAATCTAACTAATAAATCACATTTCAATAAAAAGCTTTAAATGCTAGCATCCTTATTTTTTACACATTTCATCTTAATCATAATCATAAAAGTAAATAAATATAATTTCTCATATCCTAACACATAACTAAATCTTAATAGTATTTATATATATATAATAACATATCCAACATAATAAAAACTTTATATAAAACTAGTATTCTAAGACTAAATATTTGTTAACACAATATTTTTTTATGAAAATAGTAAAAATATCTGAAAAAAAATTATTTGTGGCCATAAAAAAATATTTTCTTATTTCAACATTAATCATACTTGTATATAAAATAAATATATATACTCTTGTAGTATATTATATTAGAGACCATTGAATTAAAATAACTTGCTTATGATTTGATGCTGTTGTCCTATCAAGATTTTGTATATCATTTCAACCTTGCAGCAATATTTTTTTATAAGTTTGTCTAATTTTGGTTAAGCATATCTTTGGTGATGAAGGAGAATTTTTGTGGATAAAAATTAGAGAAAAACTTAAGCTTTTATATTGTGACTTTTTGTTGTTTTTAGGTTTGGATATTATTAAATTATGTGTTAGTTTTTAAAAAGTAAGGGAAGATTATAATAGAGGCTATTAAGGAATATTTGTGATATGAGAGTTTTTTGGGAAATTATGAGGTGGATTTATTGTGAAGAATGCGATAGGATTTTTATAGGTTTTCAGAGGTTTAGTGATGTTAGGAGGTGGATTTGATAAGGAATTTTTTTTTTTTTGAGATTAGGAATTTAAGTTTAGATTATATGGGGATAGTGTGTTTTTGGTATAGAATGTGGGTTTTTAAGGTTGGATATAGTTTTTTGGAAATGGTTAATTTAATGCAAATGTGTGCTGTACATAGGGCAAGAAATTCCAAAAAAAAAAAATCTCACAAAACTTTAATCTAATAACCCAAAAACGCATAAAATGCAATTAAATCTGCTTCCATCTTTCACCATATTTTCTATCAAACTCTTAAATTCTTGCTTTAATACTTATATTTATGTAATTGAAAATTCATATGTGAAAAGATATTTTAGCAGATGCTTTTATTCTTTAAAAATGATGATAGAATTATAAGACTATAAAACTAAGAAATACTTTGAGAAATTTAAATTGTGAATTGTGGATAAGATTTAAAGATAGAAGTATAGAGGAAATATGGAAGAAAGTACTAGGAAATTAGAATTTTTAAAAGGAATTTAAAGAGATTATTTTTTCGGGATATTTTTGAATTGGTTTTTTAGGGATGATAGATGATTATAGGGTTATATAAGTAGTCAAGGTAATGAATTTTGATTTTTTTATTAAAAGTAGAGAGTTAGAGAGAGCGAAACTTTTTATAAAATTAAAAACCTTCAAATCAAAACATAAAACTTAAATTATTATAAGAAGTGCTATTAGAAAATAAAAATAGCCCATATAAAAATACCCTCAGAAAGCAAAAAGCTTTATCACATATAAAAAAGCAAAATCAAGATACATAAAACTTAATCCCTTAGCACATCTCTAATCCTAAACTAACCCTGTTGAAAATTCCTATCAAAACCTAATGCCAAAAGCCTCAATCCTACACAAAAATCCACAAAAAACTCTGCTTTCTATAAAAAACCCAGCAATTTTTCTCATACTTAACCATATTCCATAATTATTTCCTATCTCTACCTGTAAAACTTTCTGATTTCTTTAACCTCTCTATCACAGCACCCTTCTTAGTCTTACTTTGTTGTGTCAGATCATTAGAGATCTTACTATATTTCCTAATATTCTTACTAGTTAATTCAACAACTTGTGGTAGTATTGTAGCTATATTTTCCTTAAAGCCAATCTGTTTAACTATACTATTCCCTTCAATATCTAAAAGTCTTAAAGACTTTACAGAAGTCAATCCTGATATTCCTTGGAAATATTGGATTTTATTATATGAAAGGTCTAATATTACAAGGCTTTCACAATAATTAAGAGCTTCAGTTTCGTTGATTCTATTATGGGCAAGGTAAAGCTCACGAAGTTCTCTGAGTTTTCTTGTTCCAGTCACTGAAGTTATTAGGTTCCAACTAAGGTTTAAATATTCGAGATGATCAATATCTTCTAAATTCGGCATTCTTGATAAACGATTGTGTGATAAATTAAGTTCTATAAGGGTATTTGGTAGCTTTATTGATAAAATTGTGATTTTCCTACATGATAGATTGAGTTTAGTTGTATCTTCATTAGCAGGTTGTAAATTCTTATAATTCTCTCCAAGTTCTGGAACTCGTAATGAAGCTCTATTATTCGAATTGAAATCTGAGCTTCCTCTCGGACTAGGAGTAAACATCCCAGTTGCTAACTGAAATGATGCACTCTGAACCCCAGGAGGTGTTTGTGGTATCCTTAAATCCCCAAGTCTTTGTGACCTATGTTCATTTTCATAATCATAATCCATAGATGAGCTACTAAGCCTACTTATATACACAAGTTCATTCAAATCTATACTTCCTGGGCTTTCTGATCTTTCTCCTCTTTTATGTCCTGGTGTTGGATATGAGAATCCCATAACTTTTTCGATTATATAATCCCAATTGATGACTTTCCCAAAATCATTTTCAAATAAAATAAAGATTTCTTTAAAACTTAAACATCGAATTGAGGTACTTTTTTTGTATATGTTGTATGGGAGAAGTGGTAGTTTAGAAATGTTTTCGATTAAAGTATTTAAAAATGCTTCTGTTGTTATAGAGGCGGAACAGGGAGATAAGGATGGTATACTTGCGGTTAGGTTGAAGATTAGGCTGAGGTGATTTAACCATTCTAACCTACCCATAACTTTATCGTTTTCATGTTCTTCGTAGTCTGAGCCTCGCATTTTGTTGAGTAAGGACTCCATTGTATTAATACTATTATTATACTTATATAAAATCATACTCAAAAACTTAATAAACTTAAAAAAACTACTTTATATTCTCCTTTATTACAACAATCAATAAAATGTATCTAAAAATCATATAAGAAAATATAAATCTTAAATATATAGCAAAGGGCATGAAAAAATCGGTAAAGATGATAATTCAGAAAGAAGACTTATGGGTTCAATGACCGAAGAAATTGAAGATAATAGAGGAGGAGAAGAAGATGACTTAATAAGAAGATAAAAATATTAGTTTTTAACAAAGATTATGAGATTATAATGCTTGAAAATATATATTTTTTTGTGAATTTTATATTGAACTGTATAACTGATTTTTTTTGAAAGGAATTTAGTTATTAATAAGAAGAAATTATGAGAAACTATTTGCATGGGTGGCTTTTTATACCATTTATGCTTTTTAAGGATTTCAAAGGTTTTAATATATGTAAATAGACTTGGTAGCTTTGTGTCTGTTTAATTTTCTCGAAATTTCTGGGATGAATTCATAACAGATACTCAATTTGTTTCTTAAGATCATCAAAGTTCCTCATATTTACAACCGCTCCAAATTCCAAAACTTTTAATTTGCTCGCAGTCAAATAAATTTTTTTTTGAAAAGATTTGCGATTTTTCAATATTAAAACTCTTCTATTAAACTTATAACCTCATCTATTATTATCATAGTAGCATTTAAATATCAAGAAATTTTTATTACTACATTTCTAGGTTAAAATGATAAAAGCTTTCAAAACAAGCATCAACTAAACAGAAACTATACAGAAAAAGCTAAACCCAAACTCCAAAAACTCCAAAACTAAACTCATCAGAAATTCCTAAGTCTATAAAACTCACAACAATTAAATACAACTCCAATAATTCCCATTAAAAAAACTAAATCATCCAAACCTCATCCCACAAAAAACCCCAAACTAAATATCTTTCCAAAATCTTCTTCCAAAAAACTTCCCAAATTACAAATAAAGTCTTAAATTTCTGAATAAAAAATATTTTGTAGGACAATTATTCTATACAAGAAATCTTTTTATTAGTTTTAATTTTATTAAAGGTTAGGATAAGGTTTATATAAAAATGATGCAGAATCTTAGGCCTATTGTTACTGTTATAGGAGGCCAGAGGTTATTAGAATCTATTACAAAACTGGTTATCTGTAACTCACAAGATCAGCGTATGGACTATGAAAGCGTTGATTTCACATACAATTTCGATACACGCCGAGATGCGAAATCATTTGACAAGTATAATCCACAAGGTATACTTAAGCTTTCATGGACAACAAAATGTCGTAAATTTATCCCAGCCTGTATTGTTTTAGTTTTTGATTGGTGTGGTGGAGTTGATTCACCTATTCTTGAATCCCCAGACTGGAAACATAAAGAAGCAACAATATTAAAACATGTGAGAAAATTTAAAGAACAATGCAAAGGACGGCTTGTAAAAATCTGCGTACTCTGCTACTTGGGTTCAACAAATGAAGAAATTATCTTAGAAGAAAAACTGTCCCAACTTAAAAAAAACGGAGAAATCGATAGCAAAGGAGTTTTTCTAGTAAAACACAAGCTCGAAGAAGGGGAAATGCCAGGGAAAATAAAAAAATACCTCTGGGACGGCTGCATCAGTCACTACAAAGACGAAATCGACAGATTAAAAAAGCTCAAATCTCGAGCACACAAAGAACTCAGTGGCAATTTTATGGAAATCCAAATTCGATACAATTTTAAAATGGGTTTCTATAGTGAGTTAAAACAAGACAAAGACTTAGCATTAAACTTTTACAAAAAAGCTTATAAAGAACTTCAAGACCCAACAGTAAATCAAATAATCCTTTTAGATGAAAAAAGATCTGTTGCTGATTTAATAGTCCATAGAATCCAATGTGTATTACTAAACCTACCTAATTTATTAAGTAAACTTGTGGCGAATCAAGCTCTAAATTCTAATGAAAAACAATTATTATTAGATCGGACAAAAGAGTCTATAGGGTTGTTTAAATCTCATATTCTAACATATAAAGTATCAAAAAACATAACTTGTGCATTTGAATATTGGAAGTGGCTTGGGGAACATTTTTCAAGGTTTGGGACTTTATTAGAGTCTATGCCTGAAGAAGTTTATGAGAAAGACAATTTCTGGACCCATCCTGGGTTTTATTTCCAAGCTGCAGGAGTTTATTATATAATGCGTATGAAAGTTACGGTTGAAGACACAGAGTTTTTACAATCAGTAGTAAACTGGCAAGGGTTCATAGCGAATTCAAGCCTTAGGATCAAAGACCCTGTGTTTCTAGGAAAACCCAAAACTTTAGCCCAACACCCTTGTGAAGCTGATGTTGTAGAAGGGATGAGCCTCTCAGATCAATCAAACATAATAAAAATCCTCGAAGAAGCTGAAATAAAACACTTACCTATCGCCCTTGAGTACCTTTTCAGAGCATTGAAATTCTATAAAACCCTAGTCCCAATGACCAAAATCTGTTCTGAACTTTCATATATGCTCGCAAATCTTTATAAGAAAAAAGGGGATTATAACACTGATTACGCTTACAAGTCAGAAATCGTCAGTAAAATTGATGGTTGGGAAATGATTCAAGAAGGTCTTCTTGACGACCTAATATCATGCGCCGACAATTCCCAAAAAGTCCAAGATTTAATCCAATATACACTCAAAGCACTTGAAATCCATCATAAAAACTCAGATCTAATGTTTGAAAAACTTAACAACACTTTAACAGGGAATTTAATACAAATCAACACTTGTGGGATAATAAAAGCTAAAGCTAAATTCGAAGTTAAAAATATTACAACATATTCCCCTGTAGTACTAAACATATCATTTACTAACACTTTGCTATGCTCTTTATCCCCTATAAAAGTCTCTCTTTTTTTCTCAGACCCATCTTTTAACTGTGAAAATTTCCAGACAATTTCTTTAGACCCAGGTTTAAACAAGAAAATATCATATAAATTTGTTATAAAATCTTTATCATTACAAGAACTTGTGTTATTGAAAATTATAGCAAGATATGAACCTGCTGATATGAGTTGGATTGATTTTGAGATTAAAACTCATACTAAAGTATTAGTCACAGCACCAACTCCACAATTATCCCCAACATTTAATCATTTACCCTTTGCGCTTATAGGTGAAGAGCATATTTTAACAATAAACCTTCATCCTTATTCTGAACTTTCATCATTAAAAATCATGATTTATGAAGATGATAGAAACCCTTCATCACAAAAATCCTCTTGTATACTTAGGAATTTCCCTAACAATTACATGATTTTTAATAATGAAAATATGATATTAGAAGATGGAATTTTTATATCCCATATAACATCCCCACAGACTTTACCTTTAAAAACTATTTTTTATCAAGAAAAAAACTATTCTTTTAAAGTTAAATTCTCATATACAGTACATAAAGATCATGATATTATTTACAACTCAGAAGAAGTTTATGTTTTAGATGTAAGTGCTCAATTACCTTTTCAAATTTTAATGAAATGGATGAGTATTATAGAACCTCTAAAACCTATTGTCCTTAATATACAAATAACTAATGATTTCCCTTTAGCATTTTACTTATCGAAAATCGCTTTGGTTGCTGAAAGTGATTGGAAATGCGAAGAAGAAAAAAAATACTATAATTTAAAAGTAGCTGAAGGGAATTGGATTAGTGAATATTTTGTGGTTAAGGTTTTGAATATAGAAAATGCTTGTAATATTGATGGTTTTTTATTAGTAACTTGGTCTAGAGATAAAAATGTTCAAGATAGTTTGATTGAGTCAAATGGATCTGTTAGTAATATATGTAAAATACCTATTGTAGGTTTTAGTTCTGTTGTTTTTCCTTTGGATATTGAAGTTATTGTTGGAAGTGAGTTTTTTATTGGTCAAGTTTTTGAGATGATTGTTGTTATTAGAAATAAAACAAAATTAGATTTAGAAGCGAGGATTGTTATTGAAGAAACTATGTGGTTTTTAGTTGGAGGAGGTGAAAATGCAAAATTTGAAGTTAAAGGTGTTGGGGAAAAGGTTTTTAAGTTTTGTTTGGTTGGGGTTGAAGCTGGGATTAAGGATCTACCTAAAGTTAATGTGAACCTTGCAGAAGTTACGAGAAGTTGGCAAGGAAAAGTTATGATTCTTCCTTAATGATGATAATGATAGTTTGGATACAAATAGATTATAGTTTTTATTTTAACTTTTAGTATGAGTCATTTTTTGTATATTTTTACTGCAGTTAGACTTTGTTGATAATTTTTTACATCTTTTAAGTCATTTTAATATTTTTTTATATGAAATTTTTACATAATTTTTGTCTTAGACCCAAACTATGAGGCTTGAAGATAATAAAAAACCTTTTACCCTCAGGATAAATCATAAAAACTTGCCTTTTGATGGAGAAGTTAATAAACTTCATATCCAAAGTTTCTTTTTTATGTATATAAATAAAGAAATAATTATGGGAAATGTTTATAAGATGAAGAAAATGATCTTAGGCTCAGCAAATTTTACAGACCCACCTGCTATTAAAGAGTTATCTTTACCAGATAATTCATATCTTGAATACATTGATCAGATTATCTTAAGTAGAACCAGAGAATCTTGGTTTTCTCAAGCACGATGGGAACTTTTACTAACAACACAAACCAAAAAATATTTTATCCTTGAATCTATTGGGGAAAAAACTTTAGCTACAAGGAAAAAAAATTACACAATTGGGGAATTTGTTAGACAAGTTCAAGTGGTCCCATTTTTAACAGTGAAAAAAGCTAGAAAATTGTTTGAAAAAAAAGTTAAAAAGATAGGGGAAAATGATTATGATGTTAATGAACTTAATATGTTTTTAGATGAAATATCAGGGGAAAATGATGTAAAATTAGTTGAGGAAATATTGTCGTTGATTGTAGAAGACTCAATTTTGGTAAAGAATGCAAAAGATTATGAGCAGAGTTATATAGCTTATATGACAAGGTATAAGGTTTATAAGATGATAAAGTATTTGGAATCTTTAGGGAAAAATCGGGAATATGTTTATCAGGTTATTGAAAATGTTAGGAGTAAGAAGATAAGGAGAATGTTTTATAATCTTTGTTTGGAGTTGCTGGAGGGAACTGAAAAGAAGAAGAAATTTATAGAAAAGTTTAAAAGACTTAAAAGCTTTTGATTATTATTAGTTTTATCATATGGAAGATATGAATGTTTGTGGTGATGTTAAGATTTTAGTTGTTTTATATAAAAATAAGATAGGCTATTAGAAGTAATTATGCTTGATAAAGTATTAAGTCAATGCTTATAACCAGCTAATTTCTGGCAAATTTGTAATTTATTTACTAGCTTTAATGCTTTAAAATGCTTCTATAAAATCTTTATCAGATCATCAATGAATTAGATAATGCCAATAATCAATCCCAATTCATTCATATAAAAAATCATAAAATACAATATTATTTTAACCCACACAAGCCTATCTCAACCCATGCACTATTTATCTATGAACTTTAAAAATAGCCTATAAAATCAAAGCTAAATCCCAGTTAACATTATAATCAAAACATAAAAAAAATAAACATAATCCTAACATTAAAAAAAATTATTATCCCTGCCTATATTCCATTTACCATTACCCATATAAAATTTAAATCTCTTTAACAATAAACATTCTTTACGTCAAATCTATATAAAACCAACTAAAAAATTCTCCACACATTCCCATTCTCCTAAACCACAACAAATTCCAATCATCACTGCCCTTATAATTTTCATCTTTATAAAAACCTTATTTAAAAAAATACTTGATTTGTAAATGGGAAGTTGCCTTAACAACAAACAACTCGAAGAGCACAATCTAGAAAACCTTGACGACGGTAAAATTGAATCAATATCTATAAAAAACGTTCAAGAAGGCTCCTCTATCCACAAATCCTTCCCTCCTGGACTAGAACGTAAATCCGTAAAGAAAAAAGCTCCTGTTGGGGATAAAAGGCTTGAAGACTCATTTGCAAGAGATGCTCCAGATGCAATAATAACAAAAAAGCTCAAGACCCCTTATGATCTCCAAATGATATACAATTCTTTAAGCAAGCATTTTATATTCAAAAACCTTACAAAAGAACAGCAGGATTTGATTATGCAAGAAATGAAATATTATTCATTACCAGAAAGTTCTTTTATTGTTGAGCAAGGTAAACCTGGGAATAACTTTTTTGTCATTGCTGCTGGTAAAGTTGAAATTTTAGTAAACGGATTAAGGGTAAATATTCTTGTACCAGGAGATAGTTTTGGTGAAATGGCTTTATTACAAGATAAGCCTCGTAGTGCTAGTGTTAAAACCTTAGAAATAGTCAACCTCTGGGGAGTTGACCGCGTAACTTTTCGCCAAGCTGTTCAAGCTATAAATGCAACTAATTACGCTCAGAATAAAACTTTTATAGAAACTGTTCCTATGTTTCAAATACTAACCCCATTACAAAAAGAGTTACTCTTAAGCTCGATATCAATAATGAATTATAGTGAAACTCAAAAAATTGTTAATGAAGGGGAAACTGGAGATCTTTTTTATATAATAAAAGAAGGGACTGTCAGTTGTACAAGAGGAGGAACGTTTTTAAGAAATATGATTGCTGGGGAATATTTTGGGGAACAGGCACTTTTATATGGAACACCAAGGACAGCTACAATAACAGCAATTAGTGAGACAAAATGCTTGGTTATTGGTAGAGAAGAACTGACAAAAGCTTTAGGAAGTCAATTTTCACAAATTATATATAGGAATTCAATACGTATGGCTTTTGATAGATGCAAATCTTTGAGAGAATTAACTGATTTCCAAGCGAAGACACTTGTGAATCTTATGAAGGTGACAACTTTTGAAGCGAATGATGTGGTGATTAAGGCAGGAACGAAAAAAAATGAACAGTTTTATGTTGTAGCTAATGGGAAGTTGAGGAATAATATTAATCAGATAGTTGCTGACATTTTTAGCGCCTTAGGGGAAAATGAGATTTTTAATGATGATCAAGGGGTTTATGATGAGCTTATTGCTGTAGAAAGAGTAGATATTGCGAGTATTAATAAAGAGGATTTTAAAAATATCATTGGGGGGAATATTGATAAGCTGACTATAGATGGAGAAATCTTGAAGGTTTTGAAAAAAGTTAACTTGTTCCACAGTTTAAGTCAAGAGAAAATCAAAACACTTGTTGGTTTGCTGAAAATACAAGAGTATCAAGAAGGAGAGATTATATTTTTCCAAGGAGTGCCAGGGGATTCATTTTATGTTGTAAAGTCAGGTAGGGTAGAAGTTATAAAAAACGATGTAATACTCAGAACAATCAACAAACTAGACTATTTCGGAGAGCGTTCTATATTATTCAACGAATTAAGAACTGCAACAATAAAAGCTCAATCCAAAGTTGAATGCTGGGTCCTACACAAATCTGACTTTTTTCGTGTAATCGACGAACGTATGCGAATGATGTTACAAAAACGTATCCAACTACAAGATGATAATATAACCCTAGATGATCTTATAATAATCAAAAAACTAGGCCACGGGATGTTTGGAAATGTATTTTTGTCAGCCCATAAGACTAAAAAAAACCTTTATGCTTTAAAAACTATAGACAGGAAAAAAATTGATAATGAAAAAGTCCAAGATAGTCTTATTTTAGAAAGAAAAATACTTATGCAACTTAATCATATGCTGATATTAAAGCTTATTAAGACTTTTAAAGATCATAAAAGACTGTATTTTTTATTGGAGTATGTTAGAGGACAGGATTTGTTTGATGTTATTAGGGAACTTGGTCTTGTTTCTGATAAAGATTCTAAGTTTTATGCTGGATGTATGATTATGATATTTGAACATTTGCATGAAAGGGATATTGTTTATAGGGATTTAAAACCTGAAAATGTTATGGTTGATGAAGAAGGGTATCCGAAGCTTATTGATTTTGGCACTGCTAGGATTGTAGAAGGGAGGACGTATACAATGATTGGCACTCCACATTATATGGCACCTGAGGTTATATTGGGAAAAGGGTATGGGATTAGTGCTGATTATTGGAGTTTAGGGATTATGATCTACGAATTTATATGTGGAGGTGTTCCTTTTGGAGAAAGTGAATCAGACTCATATGCAATTTATGAAAAGGTCCTTGAAGGCAAAATAACCTATCCTAGCTATGCTAATCCAACACCTGATTCTAAAAAATTCATCGATCAGCTTCTAAGCAAAAACCCGGCGTTACGAAGTGGTGGTAGCATAGAAAACTTGAAATCAAATACTTGGCTTAAAGACACAGATTGGGAAGGACTTTTTGAAAAGAAAATAGAGCCTCCATATATCCCCGTGATCCCTAATTTGAATTGGGAAATTGAAAAAGCTTTTAAAAACATAAGAAACATAAGCCAAGTAATATCTTATGAAGAAAGAGGTAGTTCATATAGTAACTATAAGCCAAAGAATCCGCATTGGGATGAAGAATTTTAATATAAAATTAGAAAACTGGTATTTAAGACTAATACAATATAAGTAACGATAGTTTAATAATTCATAAGGATGGAGCAGATAAGATACATAGGTACACACAGAAGTTCAGTACCTTGGAGTGGAAACAAATCAGAGTGGTTTGGCTTTTCAGGAATATTAACTAAAGGTGTATCACTAATAGACACTTTAAACACCACAAAAAAAGAAAAATCTGATCTTGAAAAATTCACTGAAGCCTACAAACGTTTAGAAAAAGCTCATGTTCATGCCCAGCATAAAGTTGAGTCCAACAAAGCCTTGGCCCAAACAATCGAAATGCACAAACGTGAAATCCTCTACCTAACCCAAGAAATTGAAAAAGTCAAAAAAGCACAAAAACTCATCAACAACAGCGTCCTCAAAATCCAAAAAGTCGCCCGTGGGTTCCTAGTACGAAAAAACTTAGAAAACGTAAAAAACCACATAGGAAATCATGACTATAAGAAGACAATCAGTTAAAACCTGGGTAACCTATCTTAAGAAAAACGATGATCATTACGTCTTTGAACTTGGACCTAAGCCTTATCATGCGGCAATAATCATCCAAAGATTTGTGCGAAATTTATTATTCAAATTCAAAATCCGAAGAATAAAAAGAGTATACGACATTCTTAGAGCACAAAAAGTTGAAAAAATTCAAAACTATATAAGAAATATTCTAAGGGTATTTTATGCTAAACACACAATCGCGAATGCAAAATTCGAAATTTTCCGATCAGGCAGGTTGCAACAAATAAGAGAAAAACTATCAACAATATCAGTTAAAAACTACTGGAGGAAGTGTAAGTTTAGCTTTAAAATTATCATGCAAAAAATCAGAAAGTATAAAAGAATGAAAAGAAATGAGGAAAGAATGAGAGTGCCTAGTAGTAAAAACCTAACAATACCAGGAAAACTTAATACTATGCCAAGTCAAAAAAAAGGGGATTTTTTAAATGTAAATGATACGGGGAACAATAAAAATTCTAGAGGGTCGGTATTAGACTCAGATGCTGATTCAGTCTCAGGGGATGAAGAAGGTAAAGATCCTAAGGTTGAAAGCCAAAGTGTAACATCTGAAATAAATAGAAAAATCGAAAAAGAAAGACAAGCTAAGTTATCAACATCAAAAGTATCATATAGTATCCCAAAACAAAAAGAACCAGCAAATGTATTACCATATTTATATCAAAAAGATATATTAGAAGGTGTTGCCCCACCTAATCATTATGTAAGTGTAACTCGTGCGACTACTTTTCGTATGAATAATTCGAACCCAAAAAGATTTAGTCCAACAAGAAACACCCCAACTAATATGGATAGACAGTCTGTATTATTATCTTTAATAAAACCATATACTTCATCAGCACCAAGGCCTAAAGCTGGAGCTGATGGAAATCCTGTTTATATGAAACCAACAACTGCTTCAAAAATGTCAAGATGGGATGCTGAAGCTCCAGATATTGATTTAGATGATGGGAAAAAAATAACTCAGCCAAGGGAAGATTCGAAGGTTATGTCGCCAACTTTTACTTCTATGCAGAAAGTATCTAGGGCGTATACTAAGAAAGATAAGATTTCTAAACCTTGGAGACCAAATACTCAATATAATCAACCTTATGTGAGTAATGTGGATAATTCAAGTTTTATTGCAACGAATAGAACATTTGTTAGACCTAGTACTATGAGCTATTCACCTAGGCAGAATGAAAGGAAAAGGGTTCAGAGTGCTGCTTCACCGATACCTGAAACTAAGTATGAGGTCAATTCTTTGAGTTTTGAAGCAGCTTTACCAGGACTTTCGAATATGATTAGTAGCTATAATACTAGGTTTGTTGTTAGAGTTCGACCTAGGATTGAACATGTTAAAAAGTTTAGCAAGTAATAAGAAATATGATATATTTTTAGTATAGAAATGGACTCTACTTAAGAAACATACGACCAAACCGATTAGGAAACCAAAGATCTGGCCTAGACAGGAAAATCATGTGCTGAAATTTTTTGTTTATAATTAAAAAAACCTAAAATGTTTAAACAAACAAGATTCATGGTTCGGTTCATTTCTGTAGACCATTTCATTAGATAATAAAACTTAAAATGTCCACAAACAGAATTTTACCTTGGAAAATAAAAGATACCCACTACAAAAGACATAAAAAATCGAATCACACTAACTTTACAGACAACAACCCTGATGATTTAGTTGCAATTACTGTCAAAAAAACTGAAATTGGGCCAAGGATCCTTGATAAGCCAAGAAAAGGAAATAAAAAAATCATCCTCCACCATCCATCAGAGACAAAAGACTTCATCACTTCAAATTCCAAATAATCTTATATAAAAAAACTGAAAAAATCTTCAACATATCATTATTAGTCTTAAAAATAATTTTATTTTATATTTATTTAAGTATTTTAATATCAATCTAAATAACTAGACTAAGTTTAAGAAAATGAATGTGTAAAAGTATTAAATATAAATAAGTTTAAGAAAATGAATGTGTAAAAGTATTAGATTAGAAGATTTATGAAAAAAACTTTTTTGTGATATAAAATTACTAATACATATAAAAAAAGTATTAAATATATATATAATAATAACTAAAAAATATATATATATATATACTGAATTTTCTTTAGTTTTTAGTTTAAAGAGTTTTCTGTTTCACTTTATTAAAGCACAAAACAATAAGGCTAATAAGAAAAGTTACCCCAGCAAAAGAAAAGAACACTTTATAAATAATTCTAAAAAACACATGCTGCCCATTCCAATTTAATATCTTCATCCCTACAGTTTTATCATATGATTTATTCACAATTAAATCCATAATTTCTCCCACAAGTATTTGTCCTGTATATGTGTACATATATCCATAATCTAATGTGATAATAAAAGCATCATTTGTTGTATTAAGGAATTTTTTAATTTGATCATACTCATCAATATATATTTTTCCAAGATGATCCCTATGTTTCTTATTATGAAGATTATTGGCAGATATACTCCATGAAGAATTGCATACTTTTGCTCTAGATATTGAAGTATTTAACATGAGTATATGCCAAATATCTGTTGCATTATAATATATGTCTAAGAAGTTGTTATAGTCTAATATTATAACCCTTGCCCCTGCTTTTGAAGGGTCATCTTTGTATTTAGCTGAGATTTTTTTCTCTAGTGGCTCTTGGTATGCAAGAACGTAGGAGATGAGGAACAGAGGTAAAAAAATCATGGATTTTTTTATTATAATATTAGATAGGATAAGAATTTTAGACCTAAAACTTTAAACCTAATTATCCCTATCTAAACCAAAAAAATTTACAAAAACTTATCCATTCATAATAAAAGCATTCTACTCACATTTCAAACCATAAAAGTACTTTTTACTATATAAATCCTATAATCCTTCCTATCCTTCAACCACTCCCTAATTTTCACATAAAAGCCTCTCATCACAATTGTTAAAATCCAAAAAACCCCAAAAGCCTCACCTTTCTCTACCAAAAACCCTAAACAATAAACTTCAAAATCCTATCACAATAACCCTAGCCTATGACATCTTCACAACAATAAAAAAATGAAAACAACGAACAAAATAGGACGTATTGGAACTCCTATGAACCCAATCCCACAACAATTAGTAAACAAAAAACTACCTCCTAAAGTCCTTCCATTAAAGTCTAAAATTGATATGGAAAAATATATGCAAAGTATACTTCCAAAAACCGATTATGATATGCATAAACTCAGTGGCGCTCCATCTGAAAGTATTGTAAGAAACCAGAAACTACCTAAAATAACTGAGAAAAATCACTCAAATTACACAAGTAATAAAAGATTTTCTAAACTTTCAAAGTATGTGCCTAAATTCCAAACTTTCAAGCCTTTGTTTCATAACAGAAATCGATCATCTTATAATGTTCCTAATATTGATGATGAGGAGTATATGTCGGTGAGTATGGACATAATATATAATATCTTATAATCTTTTTTGATAGTTTTTACAAGCAATAGAATATAAATTTCTAACTGAAAGCTTGATAGAAATTAGAAGTTTATTGAGGTAGAGATATTATAGTTTAGGGTTTTAATAAGAAAATTATTAGAGTTTTAGGTGTGGGTAAGGATTTGGAGAGTGATAAGATGATTTTTTTTTTATTAGAAGGGTTGCTTGAAAAAAATTATGAGATAAGTTTTTGTGGTTGGGTTTTAGGGGTTTATAGTGATGATTAAAATAGAGTTTTTAATTAGTGATATATTTAAGTTTGTAATTACATGAGCGAGCATCTTATCATTGGGTTAATTCTGATATATANTTATGTTTTATTTTTTTGCTATTTTGCCTGATGAGTAGTTTGTAATTACATGAGCGAGCATCTTATCATTGGGTTAATTCTGATATATAAAACTATATATAATCTTATACAAAAAAGCTTATTAAAAGGACAAATTGTGAAAAAATATTGTTTTAATCTAATTCATAAATCAAACTTATATAATTTCTAATACACACATAAATAATCATCCCATACTTAAATAGCAATAATCTATTATTTCAGTTAAAAATAAAACATAAATTTACAAGTTCTTATATAAAATCTTTATATCAGTATAAAACTTATAACTAGGTAAATATTTTCGGCATCATTGCTAAAAATTAGTGTATTTTAAGCTAAATATTCTAATAATTTCATAGAAAAAACTATTTATATCTAAGAAAAGTTTAAGTAGATATACTTAAATAATATAAATATGCACTTAGGGCTTAGGAAAAGCTGTGTGCCAATTATGATGCTTGCTGGAATCGGTATGTATGTTTTTGGTCTTATGTTGCTTGGTGATAGATTCTTTTTATTAGTAGGAAGCATTCTTTTCTTGACTGGAGCTAGTTATAGCGCTGGGCTTTTAACTTTGATGATGTTCTTTGTAAAGCCTTCCAAAATCAAAGGTTCCTTTTTTTACTTTTTCGGTCTCCTGTTAATTCTTATCAGATTCGGGTTTATTGGAGGCTGTATCCAACTTATCGGTATATTTTATTTATTCCGTGATTTTATCCCTCAAGTTTATGCATCATCTAAATACATTCCTGGAATAGGTCCATACATATGTTCATCAGCTCTACTAAAAGACTTCGTCAATAAATTATCAGGAAGTACAAAAGTTAACATAGTTTAAAAGCTTAGCTAAATATAGGAGAATTAATGGTTATAAAAAATGACTGAATCGCATCAAGACATCCAGAAAATATTAGACGATGAAGATTTACTTACTCAAGTCACTGAGAAGATGTTTAATGCTGTTGATGCTGATCACTCAGGGAGTATTGAGAAAAGAGAACTAAAGACTGCTATGAGAACTATTGCAAGACAAGCTGGTATTGATTTACCAACTGATGAACAAGTAAATGAAGCTTTGACTCAGTTGGATTTAGATGGATCAGGGAATATTGATGTTTTAGAGTTTAAAGAGCTTGTTAGACAGCTTTTGGAAGCTATTAAAAATTAGGATTAAAATATTGTATTGAGTTTTTTTTTTTGTGGGAAAGTTTAGAGTTTTTTTAATGCGAAATCGAATTGTAAGTATTTTATGGGTTTCAGGGGTTTAGAGATGGTTTGAGATGTGTTTTGTCAAAATATCCTTGATTTTGGGCTTGGGAAATTTGTTTCTTATAAGTATTATGCAATCATTTTACTACAAAAAATATAAAATAAACTATATGGGAAACTTTTGCTTATGGTATCAAGATGATTTGAAACTAGATCTAAGTTCAGAAGATTTCGAAGAAACGAAAAGCATCAAAAAACGTGTTGACCTATCCAAAATCATCCTCCTCCAAGCGACCTGGCGTGGATATTCTGCCAGGAAAAAAATCTCTCTAGTCCCAAGCCGTTCCAAACTTGAAGATGAAGGTGAAAATAGTGAGAAC
Organism: Stentor coeruleus; assembly: GCA_001970955.1. Taxonomy (NCBI): domain Eukaryota; phylum Ciliophora; class Heterotrichea; order Heterotrichida; family Stentoridae; genus Stentor; species Stentor coeruleus. The sequence goes on from MPUH01000508.1 coordinate 25,844, forward strand.
TCAACCGAAATGTCAATAAAAATCACAAAAAGCCAGTTAAAAAAGTACAAAGGCGACCTTGTTGGAAGAGCAAGACAAGGTCAAGGTATGCAGATTTGGGAAGATGGTAGTAAATATGATGGTACATGGGAAGATAATATCCCGAATGGTCATGGAACATATTGTGATTTATACGGCGATATATACACAGGTTTATTTTTACAAGGGAGGGCAAATGGTTTTGGAACCTTAACAAAAAAAGAAGGAGGTGTTTATTCAGGAAATTGGGTATTAGATAGTCCTAAAGGTAAAGGTTTAAAATACATACAAGGAGGAAATGTGTATATAGGAGATTTCGATCATGGTCGTAAAAGTGGATATGGTGAATTAACTTATATCAATGGGGATAAATACAAAGGGTTTTTCAAAAATGGTCAATTCCATGGCTTTGGGGTTTTCTTATGGAAAACAGGCAAAAGCTACTCAGGCAACTGGGAAAATGGCAAACGAGCGGGATTTGGGCTTTTCACTTACCCCAATCAAAGAAAATACACAGGGTTTTTTGAATATAATAAAAGACATGGTTTTGGTGTTGTAACCTTACCAGATGGCACTGAAAAACAAGGGATCTGGGAAAAAGGACGTTATAAAAACATACCAAATATTTTATACACAAACTAGATTTGTTGTATTACTTTAATTAACCTAAAATCCATAACATAAATGTCATATTTCAAAGAAGACTCTCCTTTTTTTAGAGATACTTTAAAACAATATGAAGAATCTTTACTTGAAATCACAGGAACATTCAAATATTGGTCTGATAAAGCGGCTATTGCCCATATTAAAGGTCAAGAATATTGTGAAGCTTTAAAAGATTTTTATAATAGCATTGAAGAAAAAATACACTGTGAAGCTTTGTCAACATATAAACTTTTTTTACAACAAATATCAGAAATAATGCAAACTGTTGTTGCGTGTAATGAAGGTATTGTTTATTCCTTATCACAAGTTTTCCCAGTGTAGGGTTTATATAGAGAATTAGGTCCTTTTAATACAAATATTGGCGCTGAGTTACCACCTTTGAAAAAAATATATGAAAAACTTCAAAAAGATGTGGAGATGGTCAAAGCACAGACAATTACATATAAAAAAACTTATGTAATTTATTATTAGGCTAAGAAAAACCCGAAAAATACTGAAGAACACTTTTTAAGATTACATAGTTTAGAGAAACAATATGAACTTCTACGTTTTGACTTGTATAGTTTTTTATCAAACAATAGCCTTACAGGACAACTTCTTGCTGTTGAGCAACTTTTAGCTTTGATTTATAGTATTTGGGTATTTTATATATAGAGTTTTACAAACACAGGACAAGAACAATATAAATCTAAAGAAAAAGATCTAAACAAAATAGCTGAAAGGATTTCTCAAAGTCGAAAAGGTCTTATAACAATGCAAGAAAGTCTTAGAAAAGAACGTGAAGTCGAAGAAATGAAAAATATGTTTACAAAAATCCCACAATACAAAGATGATAAATCAGGGTATTTATGGAAACATGGGAATCTAATAACAGAATGGAAAAGAAGATTTTTTTATATAAAAAATTCCCAATTGATATATTTACGTGAAGAAGAAGAAATCCAATATATATCATTAACTATGAGTAAAGCATTTGAATCAAAAGATCATGAGAATTTATTTGCTTTTGAAATTGTCTCAGTATCTCCACAAAAAAAAGTTGTGTTACTAGCTGAAAGCGATGCTGAAATGAAAGAGTGGATTTATTCATTAAAAAAATGCTCAGAACAAGGATTACTTGGGTATACAGAAAGTGAATATACATGTGCTGATTGTTTTACTTGTAATCCTGATTGGTGTAGTTTAAATTTAGGAGTTTTACTATGTACAAATTGTAGTGGGATACATAGATCATTAGGATCACATATTTCTAGAGTAAAAAGTTTACAATTAGATATTATAGACCCGGTTATAAAGGAATTATTGATAGAATTGCATAATAATCATCAGAATATATGGGGAGAAGGATTTAGACCACCAAAGTATTGTAGTGTTGAAGATAAAGAAGAGTATATTAGAGGGAAATATCAACATAAATCTTGGATAACAAAAATTGAAAATCCTGCTCAGGCACTTGTTGCTGGGATTAAAGAGAAAAATGTTTGTAAAATGTTCCAAGCGATACTTAGTGGAGCGAAAGTTAATGAAAATGGGGTTTTACATTTGGCTGCTAGGGTTGGATCTGTACACACAGTAGCTTTATTGATTAACTCTGGTTGGGAAATTGAAGGGAAAAATAGTGAAGCTTTTACACCTTTGGAAATAGCATTATTGGCTAATCAAAAAGAAATTGTAGAGTATATAGTCAAGGTTATAAGCATATAAGTTATTATAAAGCTTATAGTTTAATATAAAGTATAAACTATATTTATTTTAATATAAAAAAATCTATTCCTTTATTATTTCCTTTATAAAATCTATTAATTCTACTCCTTCGTTAAAGTTTCCAAGCACTTCTTATCATAGCTTCAAAGTAATTATCAGAATCAATACTAGCACTAATATCCTCATAATACCTGGCAAACTCTTTCATCGTGACAATTCCATCAGGTTTTTCAGTATCCCACATAGTAATAAACTGCCTAAATACCTGTTCTTCAGTAAGTCTACCAGCACGAACTTCAGGATGTTTACTTGCATCATAAATTTTAGCAATATCATCTAAAGTTACTTGCCCATCACCATTTTTATCAAGTTTCTCATATGCTAAAGCTACAAGTCTAAGCCTGTTATCATTAAGTTTCCCTTTAATTGTAGTCAAAAACTCATCAAAATTAACAAAACCATCACCATTTCTATCAAAAGTTTTGATCAAAGTTTTTATATCATTTTCATTAAGATAGATTCCATAATTATATAAACCCCATTTGAAATCTTCAGGGTCTAATAATCTATTTCCATTATCGTCCATGTTTTTAAAAACTTTAGCTAGTCCTCTGATACCATAAGCTCCTCTTTCAAGAAGTACTTTTTTTACTGAGTTTAAAACAACTTCAGGAGAACTTTCTAAAACTTCTTCTTTTTCCTCAGCGCATTCTGGTCTTTCAGAAGTGAAAATCCTCCAAACATTTTGTAAACCCTGAAGTCTGGTTGGAATATCAACAGTTATTTTCCCTGTTTTTTCTGAGCTTAATTGTTGGGTTTTCCTGGTATCAAGATAGCTATGACAACTTACTTCATAATCAAGGCCAAAGTCATTTCGGTAATTGATTTGATCAGATGAGAGCCATTGTCCAGTTTGATTATGCTTTATTACCACATCAGAATTTGCTATAACAGGCATACCCTGACTTTCAAACCTAACTTTTGAATCAACATGTTCAGCAATCCAAATAGTATTCGGCCCTTTAATACTATGCATACACACTTCTTGATATCTAGAAAATTTAGCAAAACTAAAAGGTGAGACAACAGTTGAATGTAAATATAAAAGTGAACTCCATAGTTTAGGATGGGTTGTAAGGGTAAATTCTTGCCCATAATGCAAATAATCACTAGGAAAACCATCATTTTGTGATACTCTTGTTAGTATAAATACACCTCTTGCAACAGGGGCTTGAAAAGAATTTGATGTGGTTACTGCGCATCCGAACTCATGGGATTGGATTTTGTCTCCTAAGTCACAAGCTAAAAATGCTCGGGTTTTTTGGTTTCCCAGCATGATTTTATCACCAAATCTAAGCTTCCCATCATGGGAAAATGAATGACCTACTGGCATCATAGACTTAGAAACTTTGCCTTGGACTTGGTTTATTGATAAAGAACCAGTTTCTCGTTTGTTTAAAAAATCTTTGAAACGAACTTGCTCTAGTTCTACATCTTCGTTCCAGTTCCCAATGAGAACTTTACTGGAATACCTTGGGCCGCCTTGGGTTTGTTGGTTTGTGAACAACATTTTTTAATAACTATAAGAATTAAGGGTAAAATTTATTGGGTTAAAGGTAAGGATTGAAATTTTTGTTGGGAAAATTGTTAAGCATTTTTTAGAGGGTTTTTTTTTAATAAGGATGATATTTTTTTGTAATTTTGATAGTATTATTTATGATGATAATAGAATTCGGATTGCGAGGTGTGTGAGTGTATGGAATGCTTTAGGATTTGGCTATGGTGGGATTTGTGGGTATTGGAAGTATGAATTGATAATGAAATTAGTGTATTGGAAAAATATTTTTAAGATGGATTTTAATTAGAATAAGTAAAACTTATAGATGACTATGTGTTTGAAAATATTTTTGCCTATTGTTTAGAATATTACAAATTCTATGCAAACGAAAATGAGAATTTTTTTGAAAAAATGACCCTCGCCCTATAGAAGATAGTTCAAAATGTCTTAAAGCCTAAAAATACTATAAAATCGATATGGTCCCTTATATAAAATTTAGTAAATTTTTCAATAAATAAAACAACATCCAAAAAAAAAAAAATCAACACTATTATCTACAAATTCATATTACCCAAGTTTAATATTTAATAATCCAAATCTCTAAAGCAACTACAAATACCAACTAAATATTATTTAATTAAAATATTAATTCTTATTACATCTTTACAAATATATCTAATTCTTTATCTTATATAATCAAGAATTATAAATTCCTAATCAATCAATATTATCAAAGCGTTATTATTATCTTTAAATATTTATTTAGTTTCTAAAGCAATTTTAATAATCAAACCCTAAAACCAACTTGTGAAAAAAAACATTTTTGCATTTTTTGAATGTTTTTATGCACAATAAATACAAGTTTTTAAGGTAATATAATATAAAAATGTAGTTTAGTCGTATAAAAGGTCAAGTTATTTAGCTTCAGAATAGCTAAATAGAAAGGAGTATGTGAAAAATTATGAATATTGATTGTATTTAACTTAAACGGGTGATTAAAATTATCTGTTAATATTCGAAATGGACCCTTCAGAATTCCGAACGCTCACAAAAGCTGAACTTCTCAAAATGATGCCAGAATTCCCTGAAATCACATCTAAGGCACCAAGTTTGATTTTTTCAGCAGCAGTTCTTCATGGTGTTTGTGAAGAAGATTCTCATACATATGATACTGATTCAGAACCAGAACTTAAGACTATCATTGAACCTCCAAATTACACGATTCTCCCAATGAAAACAAGAAAAACACCAAGAATAACTCTTGTTTTAGACCTTGATGAAACCCTTGTACACAGTGAAACGAAGCCATTACCTCATTCTGATCACATTTTTAATATCAGTGTTAACAAAGTTGTATATACAGTATATGTAGCTTATCGTCCATGGCTTTTAGAATTTCTTGAATTTGTTTGTGATAAGTTTGAAGTTGTAATTTTCACAGCATCTATGAAATTATATGCTGAGAAAGTTCTCAAAGTTTTAGACCCAAATAATAAACTTAGGTACAAATTTTATAGAGATTCTTGTGTTGAAGTAAAAGGCCAATTTGTTAAGGACCTTAGGGTTTTTGGAAGAGATCTTAGAGAAGTTGTGATTGTTGATAACTCGGATCTGGCTTTTTCATGTCAGCCTGAGAACGGAATTCTGATTTCTAGTTGGTTTAATGATCAAAATGATAGAGAACTGGAAAAACTGCATAGATTTCTTATGGAAGTAAGTACTTTTGAGGATGTTAGAGAGTTTTTGAGGTTATTTAATTAACCACTCATAGTATTAGTATTAGTTAGGAATTATCGCTTGACTATTGTCCAGCCCTTGTTAAATTAACCACTCATATCCCACTAATGACTTTTATATTTCCTCACCAATTAAATCTACTTTTTACGTATAAAAATGACAGAATCGCCTCAAAGAATCCTAAAACTTTCTGGACAAAACTGTCTTAAAGCAAATTTTCGATCAAAAAAGCACACTCGCGCTTCAGAACTTTTAAACAAATCCCAAGCCTTAAACCTTTCTAACGAATTAACAGAAAGCTTAACCTTAGCAAAAATTCTTCCATTAATGCAAAATACTTCAACATCTCCAATCAAAATTACTAAAACTCGAATTGTCCTTCTTAAAAATCCTCCTGAGCTTAAACTTCAAGTCCCAGAATCAAATAATACAGTCCCAACTTTTGAGAATGTTTTTTTAGGTAGACTGATCGAAAACCGACAACAACAAAGGACTTTACATTCTTTTGCTACTTTTGATAGACAGCATAAAAAGAATCTTATTACAGAAGGGCAAATCGGAAAAGGTTCTATTAATTTTTCAAAACATATTCCTTTGAAAGCTTTAAAAAAGCACTCCCCGGCTATGAGGACTAAAGTTAGCTATTATAAATTTGAGTTTGGATCGCCATATTCACAAGGCAGGTAGTTTTTTAATATGAAATTATATCGAAAAGCATATAAAAATATAAATAAGAGTATGTTTGTAATTACGAATCTATTAAAGTTGAATTTGCACAATGTTATTGCATGTTTTTATTATACAATCCAAGTGGGGTAGGATTAAAAAAATATGTTTTTCTTAGTCTTATTTTTTAACTCAAAAAAACTTTCTTTTCCTAATCATCAATATAAAAAAAATCTTAACCCATAAAATTTACAAGCATCCACCCAAAAAAAAACTCAACTTCTTTTATATTTCCACACTATTATTAAAAGGATTTATATAACTAATACTTATGTCCGCGAAGTTTTCTATCATCTCTCTGGCGATTTTCAATTCTATGCTTCCACCTCTGGGCAATTTCAGCATTACCTTTGCCTAGCCATACTAAATCTTCCCTATACCTCCAATCACTAGGTAACGGGTTAATTCCAAATTTATGGAAAACCGGCCTATGAACATTAGCATCCCATTCTCTAACACCATTAAAACTCAAACCTTCTAACCACGACCCTTCAATATCACAAATTTTATTCCCATTCCTAACAATTTGTCCAGCAAAATCATCTCTTTTACCAACAGTTTTCTTAAACCATCCACCTTTTTTCTTAGGTCCAAAAACAATCGTCGCTTTTAAATTATTCTCAACATCTTCAAAAATCATTTCACTTTCCCAATTAACAGTTCGTGATCCAAAAATCATCCCACCTGCTCGGAATTGAGGAAAAGTATAAGTTATAACTTGTAAATCAGGGTAAATAACATTAGCTTTACCTTTATATCCTCCAATAAGTGAGTTTTTTTTAAACTTACCAATAAGTTCTAAATGTCCTCTCATAATAAAATCATCATTAACAATCTCGAAATTTGTAATCGGGGGATGATGGCATGTATGTTCACAATAAGCTTTTGTACCATCAGGCCAATGAGCCTGTAAAGTTTCTCCTAATAAAGGATTAAAAGGTTTTTCTTGACTTGGTGCTACATAAAGTCCAGCAATTGCCATAAGAATAACTCTTTTAAATCGATTTAAATGATCCATTTGGAAACTTTGGTTCATAAATACTGGCATGAAACTCCATCTATCAAGCATTCTTTCTAATGTTGATCTTGGTTCAAAAAGCCTTATAGGTAAACTTAACCCAACTACTCCTTTACCTTTCATTAAACATGCTGTAACTTGAGCTATAACATCCATGATTACACCACTTTGCTTTGATAATATTTGCTCATCTACACATTGAAGACCACCTTCTTGTAATATTGTATAACCTGTTAATTGAGATGCTTTATCTGTAGGTCTTTCACGATTTAGATAGTCAATTGACAAATATGTTGGAGGAGGACATGAATCATCGTATTTAGAACCGATTAATAAAGAGAATGGAGGGGATCCAATTGTTTTTGAATAAATTTGAGGGTCGTTACCGTCTCTGGGTCTTGTGCATGGGTCGTCGTTTTCCATTTATTAGGTTTAGTTGTAGAGAAAATGCTGGGTTTTCGGATTTTTTACTGATTTTTTTGTAAAGATTTTGCCTTGGATTTGATGGGTTTATTGAACATGATGAGTTTGAGGTGAGTTTAATTTGGGTTTTGGAAAAAATTGTTTTTTTTACTTTTGACTTTAAAGCTGATTATTTTTTGAGTGAGTTAAATTGTGATTTATTTTGTGTAGGATTTACTTATGTTTGCATTTTTTATGTTGTGATATCTAGTTTGTCAATGTATCTTTGTAATAAAGGTTATTCTTTTAAGTGCAATTTTATCGGTTTATATTCACAAAGGATCATCACTTTAAAGTACTACTAAAAAGGTAAATATTTACTAACTTATTCTTATAATCATCCTAAACTTCTTTCATCTCTTCCAAACATCATATAACATTAACTTTTACCGCATTTGAATATTTGCCAAACCCTTCGTCTCATAAAAACTTGTTAATTCCATTACCTCTAACAAGCCTTACCTATAATAATATGAGATATTATTTGCAGGTACTAAGCACTCAAAGTTCATTATCATCTCCATCAATGTTCATGTTCTTTGATTCTTCAAGTTACCTGTTTAACTGTGGCGACTGTACACAAAGAATTGGCAATGAATACAGAATAAAATTTCATAAAGTAAAAAACATTTTCATCACAAACCTAAATGTTAATACAGTAAGTTCATTACCAGCAATGATATTAACTTTACAAGAAAACAACCACAGTCTCAAAAGGACAATTCATGGTCCTCCAGGATTTATTCAATACATAAAAGGAATGATGCCATTCGCATGGAGTTATGAGTTTAAATTTGTCGAATATGGGAATATAGATTATGAAAGTAATATGTTTTTATCAACAACTTCACGTTGTTTTACTGATGATAACATGAAAGTTCATATCATACAACTAGATTCAAAATCAAAATCTAAACTTGAAAACTCTTCATTTGATATGAGACAAACCCATGGAAGTGTTTATATAATGGAATGTAAGTCTTTTCCTAAGAAAGTTATGAAAGATGCAGTTAAAAAACTTGGGATTCAAGGGTCAATGATAAGCCAACTTGTTTCTGGGGAAAATATTGAAATTAATGGGAAAATTGTGACACCTGATGATATATTAATGGATGGTCCACCTCAACCAGTTGTTGTAGTTTTTGACTTACCGGATACAAGTAGTTGTCAAAGTCTTGTAGCAAAAATAAAATCTTACCTTAAACCAAATTACAATTTAGCTTATTTCGCCCATTTTACTCAAAGAGATATTTTTATGTCTAAAGAATATATCGAAATGGTCAATGAATTCCCTAACACATCAAATATAGTCCTTAACGTTAATGCCAGTTTTTCTAATTCGCTCTTCAGAAGATCAGATGAACTTCAAAACAATCTTAATCAAATTCACAAAGAAATATTCCCAAAAACATTTTACCCACAAAATTCAGATATAAACTTCATCAATGATATCAACACAAATTTCCCAAAATGCATTTTCCCTAATTTTGCCACAAAATTCATTTTAGCTCCAGCAAGTTGTCAAGGAATAGACAGAACACATGAACCAATAATATATAATCCTTTAAAACAAAATGAAATTCCTATACCTTTATTAAAAAGTAAATCTATAGATTATAAAAGTATAGTTGATGTATCTAAACCATTTAGTGACCCACAAATAATATTTCTTGGAACAGCATCAATGAAACCAGGTAAATGTCGTAATGTTACTGGAATACATATTTCAAATTGGGGAGGAGGTTTATTATTAGATTGTGGTGAAGGGACTTATTCACAATTAGTTCGTGTTTATGGGGAAAAAATATCTGAAGTACTTTTAGACTTAAAAGCAATATTAATAACTCATTTACATGCTGATCATCATGTTGGGATATTAAAAATATTATATGAAAGAGCAAAACTTACTTCTGAATTTATTACTATAGCCGCACCAGCTGGTCTTCATAATTATCTTAAAGCATGTACATCGCTTATGGCTCCAATTAAATATAGATTTTTTAACCCAAAACTTGTCTCAGTTCCTGGAATTACAATACAAGCTGTTTTAGTTGATCATAAAGTTGAAGCTTATGGATATGTATTAACTAATGATTCAGGATGGAAAATTGTATTTAGTGGTGATACTAGACCTTGTAGTAGTCTTATTGAAGCAGGAATTAATGCTACTGTTTTAATACATGAAGCTACTTTTGATAGTAAAGATACAAAAGATGCGATTAAAAAATTTCATTCGACACTTGGGGAAGCTTTACAAGTTGCAGATGATATGAAAGTTTGGAAGGTTGTGCTTACACATTTTTCGCAAAGATATTGTATGATTCCTGAAAGTAATAATGTTGATGCAATTTATGCTTTTGATCTTATGAAATTTAGGCTTTCACAGTGTACGGATTTGATTAGTTTGATGCCAGCGCTGATTCAAGAATGGAAAAATGTGGAGTTAGTTGAAAATAGTTAGTTTATATTAAGGATTAGATTAAAATATTTAGTTAGTGATGAGATTTGTGTTGGTTAATTATAAGATTTGTGTATAAAATACACTTTAGAATTGTTAATTTTTTAGGTAAAAATATTTATACTATTTCATATAATCAATATATTTTTACATTTAATACTATATACTTTTCTATAACATTTTAAATATCCACCACTTAACTCAAGTGTAAATTCTCTTATCTAAATTTCAAATTATCATCCTAACACCCTAAAATTTAAAATTGCTAAAAAGTTGAATTTTTAACAGAAAAAAATTCCCCAACAATATTTTATTCAAATGTCAAGATCGCAAAAAAGACTCAAGCAATTCTCGAAAAACCAGAAACCCGGGTTCTTCTCAAAGCTTGGAATTGAAAATATACCAGAACAAACTGCTGACACAAAAAAGATACAAAGCCAATCCTCAAGTACAAAAATCATTTCATCAAGCATTACTCTTTCACAGCAAACAAATATAAAAATCCTTAATGCTTTATGTCCTGAAAAACTAAATACTTTAGGCCAGCAATACAAATCTCCTCTATCTCCACAAAGTACTCAAATTTTAAACACATCAAGGCCAGTATCTTCAACTCCAAAACCTATAGTTCAATCAAATTCACTTCAATGTTCATTTGTTGTAAAACCTAATAATATGACAACAAGAAATCAAATTGAACATAGTCGTTCTTTAACTGCATCTCAATCTTTAGAATCAATTGTGTCAAATATCAAACAAAATCATCAAAGACTAAATAGAAGTAAAAATATCAAAGTTTCTGATAGTGAAAGGTCATATAAAGAGCATCTTTTTCAAACTTTCCAAGCTTTGAAACTTGTTAAAACCCTGCCTGAGGTTAACTTGTTAACTTTGCAACAGAAAAAAATTAAAATTCCAAGGAAAAAAGGATGGGAAAACAGGAAAACTATTGTTTTTGACTTGGATGAAACTTTAGTACACTGTGTTGATGATTGTATTGAAACTGCAGATATTGTTATTGATATACATTTTCCTAGTGGAGAAATTGTTAAAGCTGGAGTTAATATCAGACCTTTTGCTAAAGAATGTTTACAAGAAGCATCAAAGTATTTTGAAGTGATAATTTTTACAGCATCACATAAATATTATGCTGATGAAGTGTTAAATCATTTAGATCCTCAAAATGAGTATATAAATTATCGCTTATATAGAGAAAATTGTATTTTGGCTGAAGGAGTTCATATAAAAGATTTAAGGATTTTGAAAGATCGGAAATTGAAAAATACTGTTATTGTGGATAATTGTGCGTATTCTTTTGCGTATCAATTGGAGAATGGGATCCCGATAATATCTTGGCATGATGACCCTTCGGATAGGGAGTTGTATAATCTTATGGACTATTTGAAGGTTTTGGCTGGAGCACATGATATTAGAGATGTTAATAGAGAAGTTTTTCATTTGAACACATTTTATGAAGATTATTTACAGGAGTATTTGAACAAAAATAAAACTAGGTTTTAGAATGAAGGTAGGTAGAATGTAAAAATAGCATAATTTTATTGGTTTTAAAGCTAATGGTATAAAATAAAGAAAACTAAGTAAGTTTTTAAGATGGAGATATATTATATAATTGAAAACTTTCTTAAATATAGTTGATATTAAATTTACAATTAAAATTTTCTCTTATAATATTTTTTTAAAGAAATAAAGATATGATTATTAGACATCAACTCTATATGTGACTTCTAAAAAAATACAAAAAGTATGGGTAGAATCAAGTTGAGGATGAAAAAAGCTAAGATAAAAAAGTTCTTTTTGGGTCAGTGTCTCCAAAACAAGCTAAGGTTATAGAATTAAAGAAAAAAAAGAATTTTTATTTAGAAATAAAGTCAGTATTAGCTTATCAAAAAATCATGAATGTGTGGGAAAAAAATAATTTGATATGTTTTATGAAAATACTTTAAAAGTTATATTAATGGAGGTTTAGTTAAGGATATAAAGCCTAATTTTGCAAGATTGGAAATTCTTTCAAACAGCTCATTTTCGTGTTTTATTAAAATTTGTGAGCTTAAAGATCATTTGGTTAGAATCATTAAGAATTAGTTACTGCATATAACAGAATATTTCAATTAATTTTAAGTTATATGGACTTATCATAGAGGTTGTTTTAGTATTTGAAAATAGTTTTTATTTATGTTACTTGAATGGTATTTTGAAAACTTTTGAATGCAAAAAATTGGTATCAAAATAGTTATTAAGATGATTTAGATAAATTATTAGTATAGCGAAAATGATTATTAGTTTAAAAATTAATCATAAAAGTCATCTCTAATTTATATGCTTATCTCAAATTCCTATATATCTCTAAATCATTCCCCTTATAAACAATAAAAGTTCTTTATTTGACTTATAAATCAAATGAAGAAATTAATCACCAAGAAACCCGAAGATTACGAAAATGGCATCGTAAATTAAACATAGACCGAAATAACAGTGCAAGATATCAAAAACAATCTAGCTAAACCTAGCCTTCCTGATTTTTCAGAAAACCTTTACGATTTCTTAAAACTTTACGAAGACAGTAAAGGTAAAAAAGGCTTCATAACAATCTCAAAACAAAGCCTCATACGTAAAAAAACCTCAATTCCTAATACACGCTTAAAGCGTTCTAGTGATATCATAAAATCAGCTAATAAAATCAGTGACTTTTTATCACCTCAAAGCCATCTAACCCTAAAATTCCCTTGTAAAAAAGACTTAACACTATCCAAATTCAGCCAATCGCCTATGAGTTTTTACAAAGACAAGAACGCATGGCAAATTCCTAACACTGAAAACTTCGAAACCAATAATTCACAGCTATCAAGTCCTCGGCGCCAAACCAAAAACAAAAGAAAACTTGTAAAAAAAGGTAAATCCATAAAATTATCATCAAATATTAGCCACATATCACCAAAAGTTAGAGAGATTTCTCCATATACAGAACCTCTTTTCCTTTCCCGCCGATTGCCTTCATTAGAAAAGCCTAAATATAAAGAAAAATTCATGTCTCCAAAAAAGCCTTTATTCTCCTAACTAAAGCTAGAACCACCTAACTGATATATAATTTTCTTACCATTTCCTGTAAANTAAAAATCTAAATTAAAATCTAATTATTCATATCATCATAACAATCAAATTTTTAGAACCACCTAACTGATATATAATTTTCTTACCATTTCCTGTAAAGCATTTAGAATTAATGATTGAAAAATTATCATGGCGTGAAGAAAAGCTACTTCCTAGGAAAATAGTATTCAGCCCATTAATGGTTTCTAACTCTGAGAAGCCCTATGAAGTTCCAGACTTTCTTCACTGGAGGAATCGTGGAGGTTTGAGTTTAGGGTTTAAAAATGTAGGCAATACATGTTTTCTTAATTCAACTTTGCAATGCCTTATTCATACGCCACCCATACATAACCTTTCGCATAGCTGTTCTAAAGGATTTTGTGTTGTTTGTGCACTTAGAAGACTTTATAACAACAGATCATCTGTACCTGAAGAGTTTTTGATGAGTATTCCAAGATTATCAAGACAATTTCAGATTGGCAGACAGGCTGATGCTCATGAATTGTTGAGGTTTTTAGTTGACCGTATCGAACCAAAAGATTTTAAGGAAAAAATTTTTGGTGGGCAGTTGCAGAGTACAGTGAAATGTAAGGAATGTCGATATGAAAGTGTGACAAATGAACCATTTTTTGATTTAAGCCTTGAAGTTAGTGGTAATGATATAGAAAAATGTATTGTAGACTTTTGTAGAGAAGAAATTCTTAGTGGAGAAAACAGATACAATTGTCCACAGTGCAAGAGAAAAACCGTGGCTACAAAGCAGTTTCTAATAAAAACTGCTCCTAATATATTGACTATGCAGTTAAAAAGGTTTACAAACCAAGGGAAAAAAGACTCTAGGACAGTAAGATTTGGTGAGACCATAACCTTAGACTCATCTTTATTATATTCTCAGCCAATTGTTTATAGATTATATGCTGTTATTGTCCATGTTGGCTTTGGCTGTCGAAGTGGTCATTATTATTCTTTTATAAAAGCCCCTAATGAAATATGGTTTGAAGCTAATGACTCATGTATTTCTCAAGCTTCACTTTCTAGAGTATTAAGTAACAATGGAGCTTATACACTCATGTATAAACGTGACTCTCCAAGACCAAAAACCTTTGAGAATTCGGTTGCTGATAATAGAAATACTAGTGAAATCACAACAGTTTTACCAAGAAAAAGTATGGCGCATCCAGAACACACAGCGATGCCTGTTAAAAAACAAAAATTCAACACTTATAAACCCCAAAACTTTAAAAATTATTGGAGCCAAGGGTCACTTCATCTTGGATATGTTAAAGATGAGTATGATAGAAGATTGGATTTCGGTAAAAATAAAAAAAAAAAGAATAATAAAAGACACCTTTCAGCTAATGTATGGGATAGAGTTAAGCTAAGATATTTTTAGGAATGATTTTTTGGTTGGAGGTTTTATATTAAAAATAGAAGATGGATCATGATGGGAAGATATATTTAATGAAGTATGTTATGATTGAGTATTTTTGATGATGGGGTAATTGTGTTGAGGGTAAAATTTATGAGAAAGTTTATGTAGTGGAACTTAGGATATTTGATATGAAAGTGTTATAAGAATAAATTATTGGTTTTTTGTAATACTTAATGATTTGTAATTAAATTTGAGGGATGCTTATTAGATTATATATAAAAAGGAAGTCTAGGTGATATAATTATAAGAAAAAAGATTTTGGATAGGATTTCATATAATATTTTTGAGTTCCCTCAGACCATCTCATTAAATTTTAATTCAAAATAAAAAATAACAACAACAACTTTATCAGCTAAAC
Source organism: Stentor coeruleus (assembly GCA_001970955.1). NCBI lineage: Eukaryota > Ciliophora > Heterotrichea > Heterotrichida > Stentoridae > Stentor > Stentor coeruleus. The sequence continues at coordinate 41,089 of MPUH01000508.1, forward strand.
CAAATTTATATGCAAAAATGCATAAAAGCACAAACCAAACTTTGGGTTTTCTAATTAACTAACTGATGTTATAATTCAATTTAATAATTTAATCTCATTTAAATAATATTTTAACGGAACTTGATTTATGCTTAAAATTTCTTATCAGCTCAAGCAAAAAAGTATCATTGAAATCCTTATTAAAAGTTTCGCATATATAAATGAATCTAGATATCATTACTTTAAATCTTATAAAACTGTTATGATAATATTGCAATTAGTTCAGAAAAGAATCAATGTTTGCAATGAAGAATAATTTTCAGACTGAATTTTACAAGTAAAAAAAAGTTGTGTAAAGTCCTATTACAAGATTTATAGAAATGATAAAAATTACATCAAGATATGTTTACAAAATTTAATGAAAATTATATCAAGATTTGCTTACAAAATTTATATAAAGTCTCAATATGATATTGATAAAATTTCTATAATATAAATGTTCTATGTATTTAGATTAAGAATCAGTTAGTAATGATGATTTATTTTAAGATTTTTCTAATATTATATTTTTCTGGAGAATTATCATTGCAATTTATTCAGATGATTTTGCTAGATATATAAAATAATAATGAAATAAGTAGTAGTGAAACTAACAAGGAAGATGTGAATATTAGATATTATAATTATCATCTATTCATATAATCCAAGTAATTTAATTTTGATTGTATCATTTTTAGTCCAAAAAGATCAGTATTATAAAATAACTTTACTTATTAGTATAGAAATGCATAAAAATATCAATAATTTCAAGGTAGATTCGAAAGTTTATCACAGCGACATACTCCAAAAACTTCAAGCCTAAAATTTAATATAATAATTTAAACCTAACTTTAAATAAAATAATTATATGCAATTTCTTATTGATAAATTAAACACCCAAAGTTAAAAAAACCAACTTCAACTTAAAACACAAAACTAAATAGCATCATCTAAACCATTTCAAATAATAAATTTTATTAAAATAATTTCGAATATGATGCATCTTGGCACATAGGCCCAAGTTTATTATCATAAGGTATAGGTGATGGTGTCTGTACCATCATCATTCCAGAACTTCTTCCACTATAAAACTCTCTTGATGTTGTGTTTTTCCTACTACTTTTATTATCATTATCCCATTTTTTCTTTATATTTTTTATAGCATCTTCCCATCTCTGTCTAAAACTCATCGAACTTTCATTTGATCCTAACAAATCCAAAGGGGGAACCTGCTGACTTTTTATATTTTTGTTTACTTCAGTTGAGTTTTCTATAGAGCAAAACTCAGCCATTATTGATCCTGAAAGAAAATTATCAGCGATTTCAAGAATGTTGCTTTGTTGTAAATCTTCTTCTCTTAATGATGGATCTGATATTGTGTATGGGTCTTCTGAAGATAAAATAGTATCTTTAAATTGACATGAGTTTTTAGGAAGATTAAGACTTTGAGATTTACTTTTTGGTTCAGAATTTGTGTTTGTTATTTGATAAGGAAAGTTTTCTATTGGGTCTTTAGTGGTTTCTATTGGATATCGAGGGGTGTCATGATCTTGGTCTAATATAATTTCATTAGAAGGATGAACTTTATAATTAGATTTCTTTGTAAATGTACCTTCAAGTGAATTTAATCTTGGTTCAGGGTTTATACTGAAAGAATTAGATTTAGCATCTGTGTTTTCATATAATTCTTGCGTATTTTTATGTGTATCTTTTTCAGAAAGGTCTGTCAGACTTAAAGAGTTTTTATCTATACTATCTTCTCTCATACTTTCACATAATAATTTGTAGTTTTTTATATCCTTCTGCACATCATATTTAATTTTTGAATCAACTTTCTGTAGATACTTAGGAATAATCCGGGGTTTTGCAGAAGAATTAGTTATTTTCAAGCTGCTTATTGATTTATTTCTTATCGGTGAACTAATTTTTTTANTTTCTGCACATCATATTTAATTTTTGAATCAACTTTCTGTAGATACTTAGGAATAATCCGGGGTTTTGTAGAAGAATTAGTTATTTTCAAGCTGCTTATTGATTTATTTCTTATCGGTGAACTAATTTTTTTAAGTCTTTTATTTCTAATTGGCGATATCGATTTCTTATATGGACTTACTTTCTGAAATCTTGGAGTTTCTTCATTTTTCCTCTCTATTTTCTTTTGAGGACTTATATCTAAATGGTTTTTCTTAGTTGTAGATTTAAATGATATTCCAGGGTCATCTAAAGATTTGTTTAACCTTTCAAGCTCTTTTCGCATAAAATTTAGTTGTTGTCTTAAGTGCGGTAATGGAGATGGAGATTTTTCAATGATTTTCTGTGTTGGGGCTGGTGTATATGGAATTCCATTTAAAATTGTTGTGATTATAACAGATTTCCAGATTTCGATTGGGAACTGAACTAAAAATTTTGATATTATGGGATGAGCGATAATAAAATCCATTTTTTGAATACCTTATAAGAATGATTTGAGATAATTGGATGATGATTAGATAAATTATGGAATGTTTTATGAAAGTTAAGAAATTTATGGTTTTGAGTGGAGATAAGCTTGAGTTAAGGGAACTTAAAGAAAATAATGATTGTTTTAATTTTTATATGGATAAGATTTTTAGATGGTTTAAAATTTAGATTTTTTAGATAATAACAGCAAAAAGTGATAAGTCAAATTTATGGTTAAGTGTATCAAATTAAAAGCCAATATATATGTTTGGGTTCCATAAGTGATCATCAATATAATCATGCATTATATTTTGGGAAAAGTAAATATGGCTGGTGATTCTTTTATGCACCCATAGCATAACTTTTAGCAAAATTTTTAAGTGTCTATTATCTATATAATATAAAAATTATCATAAACAATATTTATCATATCTACATTAATCATATTCCAAGTATTCAATATTAATAGCGTATTCAAAAATTTTTTTTACCCCATAATAAATGCCTTAAGTTTCCCAAAGTAAACATAATTTCCATAAAAAGTAATGCTATCAACAAAATTCCACATTTCTCACACAATTAAAATCTTCATTCCTAAAAATGCATATCTTATTCTATTTACTTCTATATCAATCCTAACAAACATTCTTCATTACAAAATTCCATTTCCCTTTATTCAATTTAATTTCCCTAATCCATACCCAATAAAAACATACCCTAATTTTCTATCTTCAACAAATTCTCTTAAGCCATATCTTAAAATCCTTCAATATCAAAACCTACACTCAAAAACTCTTAAAAAACCTAAAACCTTTTATCATACATGTAGAAGTAAATATTAAAGTAAGTACATTAATGTATTCATTTACTAAATGTAAGTGTTTGTACAATCTTATGAAAGTCTTCCTCTTCATCTTGGATAAAAGAAAAGTTTTTGCATCCAATCGGCGAAATGTTACTAGTAATTCTTTCATCTAAGAAACCAAGTTCAGACTTTCTCTTTACTACAATATCATTGGTTAAAGTCTTTCTTATCCTAACTCCAAGTTTTTGTTTAGAAGCCTGATTATTGTTTTTTTGAGTTAGGCTGTTTTGAGTTTGCAATTTCCTAAGGCTCGGTAGTTGGATTAGAGCTTTAGTATATGCATTCATATTTATAATAGCCATAAAATTATAGCATAGAATAGGATTAATTTTTTTGGTATAAGTAAGTCATATAAGTTTTTACTATAAAAATTACATAAAAATCAGATTTTTCCTGATGAAATTGTTGTTTTTTTTATATAGTAAATATATAGACTACTTTTTAAGGGAATAAAATAAGGGATAAGGTTATAGTCATTGACAAATATGATGTAAATGATGATAAGGATGATTTACAAGATTTAAAGATATGTAATCATTAATATAAATGTTATGGATTTGTATATGGAAAGATTCTTTTTTGGAACTTATGATGATATTTTATGTGAAGGTTGAGGATAGGGTGTAAAGAGATTTGTTGGTTTTATAAAGGTATGGGTCAACAAATATAGCGAATTTTGATTATATTTATTATGTCTAATATGGTTCCTAAGAATATTTTATAAGATCAAATAAATTTTTTTTTAGACATAAATACACAATAGTTACAAATGATGATTTGTACTTATACTAATGTTATCATCAAGAATTTCATTTGAATAAAACTGCCAAATTGTTGACTCTATGCAAAAATTTACGTTTTTTTATATTATTTTGAATTAATCTTACTATAAAATATATTTTGTTGAATCTATGAAGTACTTAAATGTTGATTTGATACAACTATCAGTTTTTATATGCTATAAGGTATCGGATTTGTATATTTAGAGATTTAACCCCTGCTAAAAGCTTATCATATTGGCATCTTTATTTATCTCCAGTGTATTTATAAATAGTTAAAGTAGTAACTTGTTTTTTAACTAAAGTAAATTCACTTTTAACTTTCCAGTCAATGTTTGATAGGATATTTCCTTTATTAGAAAATTTTGAGCTTTAAAGCTTGAGAGATTAAAAAAATATATTAGATATTACGATGCGAATTCTGATAAGGACATATCAGTGAAACTATTAAGACTCATTTTCTAAGGTAAGATTTTTTTACTGTGTCTGTGAACATATACTATTTATAAATTTTATATGCTGAGTTATCAATATATGCTTGGTTATCTATACTAACTTGATTTAATTTAAAGTAAGCATTTTTCATATGATTTTTGATATGTAATGCATATACTTAATAAAATCCAATTCGCTTAAAACTCAACAGAAACATACTATTCTCGTAAATTTACTACAGTAACTAATTATTCTTTAACTGATTTACACGATATTGTATCATTATTATATTATAATTCCAATAGCAAGGTATAGAGAAACAAAATTAATTATTTTTAAACTAGAGCAATACAAAAAGTCAGATTTTTAGATAGAGAGAAATTAAAATAATTATGATATTATTAATAAAACTATGCTGCTTTTATAGACATCATTATATTATAAAAGCAAAATTTAACTAAATCATGACAATCTTATACTGGGATTTTATAATATTAAAATGTACCTAAATATCTTCACGCTCAAAAGCCAACTTTTGCAATTTTTTAAAAAGATCGCCTCGATCTATTTTCATATTATCTTCAGTTTTTTGTAAAAAGCTATTCTCTGGTTGTTTTAAATTCATTCTACGTTCAGTAGTATCATATTCCTTTAACTGAAGCTCAATATCCTTTGGAATTATAAGTTGACTTGCTGAAAAAAGATTTTCTTCAGTCATTATTTCAGGCAAACTTTCAGAAGCTTCAAAAGTTGCCATAATCCTATCATGATTCCCTTTCTCATCATAAACATCAAGAAAAATTTGGTTCTGGAACGCCTTAGGAGCTTTATATTTATGTGAACCTTGTAAATCTTTAAGTTTTGGTAAAGTCATGTGTTTTTTCTTACGTTTGATTTTTTTCTTGGCCACGGGTTTATTTATTAGTTTCTTACAAGATATTGACTTAGAAGGAGAGTTTTTATTGGGTTTATGAGGTTTTGGACTCTGCTGTCTAGTAGAAATCCTTAATGCAGACTGCAACCTTGTAAGACTTGATTGATCTTCATAAGGGCTTATTTTCCCTGAGTTGCATCTTCTATGATTTAGTTTGGAAATTAATTTAATCATTGGAGCCTCGAGTAAGTTCTCTTGAGGAGATATCCAAAAAGAAGGCCCTGAAATCCTAGTTTTTTTCATAATTATATCTAGGAAAGAAATCATTTCTTAAACTTGCACACAATGCAACTCACAAAGAAGACATAAATAAGAGCTTCTTAAAGAAAAATTGTAAAAATAAATGGAAGATAATAGCAATATTTTAGTTTTAAATTCTAAAGCAATATAAGTATTTAAATAGATAATTGCATAGTTCTATTAGATTTTATATGAGTTTAAGGATTAGTGAATTTTTGTATTTTAATAAACTGCTTTCGATTTAAACGTTCTTAGTACTTAGGATATCATACAATTTTTTTTACTATATATGAGAAAACATACTGATAATCTGCAATAAATAAACTTGTCTACTACACATAAAAATTAATTTCAGTTGTTAACAAAAGTCAAATAAATATACGGATTTTTTATGCATGTTATAAAAAAACTATCATATTCCTACTGAAAATGGTTGATTGATTATAAATAAAAGCTTTCGATCAAGCGAATTTCCCAACTTTAGAAACTTAAAAAACTCAATTATTCTTCAAAATTAAAATAAAATCAGCACTTTAGAAAAATATAATCAAAACACTTAAAAACCTTTATAATAAATATGTTATAAATATAATGGAAAATCATTTCTTTGATCTAAGTTTATATCCTAACAACACAAAATTGCAATAATCTTTCAAGATTAGCACAATAATTATAAATACAAAACTTTGGCAATACTCTTAAACTATAATTTTTGAAATTAAATCAATGGCAGATATAAATAAATATAAACAATGTTTGCGAAGAGACAATTAAAGCCTATTATCCTACCAAAAAGATCTCAGAATTCAATTTTATTGAAAACTATGACGAGTACAAATAGTTCCAGTTCGATCAAAGTTGGCATAAAAATAAAAAAACCTATAGTATTAAGATTAAGAAATAAGTACAGTATAAACAAACAAGAATGCCCAATGCATTTAACTCAGAAAATCTCACCAATACACAATAAAAAATCCTCCTTCGTCGATGCTGAAGATAAAGAAGAACTTAAAAACTTATTCTTAATCTAAAATAACTAAAAAATTATAAACTAGCAGAGAAAATTGTGTCTTTTTATCTTTACTTTAAGCTTTAGCTGGATAATCAAAAAATTTTGAAAGAAAAGATATTAATTTATTCCTTTTAAAAGAAATGCTTCACTTTAATATTATTGAATATTGGGCATTTGATTTATATTCTTTTTATTTTAGCATTCTATTTATTGTATATCTAAATTAGTAAAGCTAGTGTCTGTGGAATCTTAACTTTAGCATTTAATTTATTGTATATCTAAATTAGTAAAGCTAGTGTCTGTGGAATGAGAACTTTTATTTAATTTTATCTATTATTTTTGCTCAATATATTTTTTATTGTTTCTTTTATTTTTCTTTGTCTCGTTCAGACACTACTTCATTTTTTTTTTGTTTCCTCTCCATTGTCCTCTTCTATTTATATTGTTTCTGATTGTGATCTTTGAGCTTTTTTTGCTCTGCTTCTTAAGTTCTCCCAGCACGAGAGTCTGATAATTGACAGTGTCCATTATCTTTTATTCCTTTTTTTTTTTGGGTAAGGAGATAAGTAAACTTAATATTCATAAACTATAAGTTGTAGCTCATAAGACTTAAATTTCTTGATTAATTACCAACCTCAACAAGAAAATATTCTTTATTAGAACTCATACCATAAAAGCTTTCAAAAATATTATTAATTATAAATACAATTTCTATGAATGATTTTATTACTGAGGAGGAATATAAGTTTATTACTGAGGAGGAATATAAGTATATTATAAAGATTTTAGTAGAAAGATTAAAAGTAGATAGAATAATCAACTTGATATCAAGGGAGAATATAAAATTTACATATACTTTAGAATAAATTTTATATTCTGAGAAGGATTATAATAATTTTCAGAGAATCTTGGTATATTAAGCTATATTATTGATTTTTTGAGACTAAAAGTTTAAATTTTATAGTTGAGTACTATTATATAATCAAAATCATAATTTAATAAGAAATTACTTATAAAATTATCATAAATTATATTAATTTGTTATAAATATGCATTTTTCCTTCTAATAATATATTTAGCTGAATAGAAATGTATAGGAATAATACATTGAACTTTGCTTTAATTCTATAAAACTAATTAAAAGGCATAATAAACAAAATACATAAAGTTCTATCGGATTAGGTTTTTTCCACTGAATATTTTATATTTTTTAAGGCTTTTTTAAGGCTT
>MPUH01000509.1:0-48960 GCA_001970955.1 Stentor coeruleus
GACTCTTATGGTGATAACAGATGACAAAATCCATTCAGCAACAGAAGAAATAAACAATAACTTTTACAAACACTTAGAAAAAATAGAAGAATGTAATCGTCAAGACTCAATCCTCGAAGCTTCAATAAAAAATACAGAAGAACTTATAAAAAAAATAGAAGAATGTAATCGTCAAGACTCAATCCTCGAAGCTTCAATAAAAAATACAGAAGAACTTATATCCCGTATCAGCAACATCCAAGATATTTTCCGCAAGGAAATCGAATTTGTAAAAAAAGACGTCAGTGAAAAAATCCATTTTATCGAGTTTAACAAACTAAAAAAGTCTCTCAAACATTATGCATTAAATGAAGATCTCCAAAGTGTACAAAAAAATATAGAAACCCTAGTAACTAAATCAGAGATAGCAAAACTTCAAAAAGAAACTCAAAAAATTACAGAAACATTGCCTGAATTTTTAACAAAAACCGAATCATATGAGGTATTTCAAAAAATCAATAAAGATATGATGGAAAATTTCTCAGAGACTTTTTTAAAAAATGATACTTTTAATTATGAGATTGATGATATAAGAAGGAAAAATATAAAATATGATGATGATTTTAAAATATTGTTTAAAAAGTTTGATATGTTTCAAGATGGAGTTAGGAGGAAGTTAACAGAAATTTTTGATATTTTGAATGCGAAACCTTGGGAACCGAGCTTGAAGCCTATAATCCATAAATTAGAAGAAACAGCTAAAAAAGAGGATTTAGCTAAGGCTAAAGAGGAAATTATGGGGAAAATCGCTAAACTTAGTCTGACAACAACAGACCTAAGTGTAAAAACGCAAATGTTTGATGGGATAATAGAACGCTATGATGAAATACTCTTAGAAAAATCATCAAAAGATGACTTTACTTTATTATCCAAACAACTAGAAAAATGCGCATTATCCACTTCTTTACAAGAAATTTTTACAGAAACCTCACATAAACTTAACACCCTTTCTTCCCAATTCTCAGATTTATCTTATATCAACGATTCTTTAAAAACCTTACTTTATTCTATAAATCAAAAAGTCGAAACTATCCGTAAAGAAAATTTTGAAGTGTCAAACATCGCAACAACTCTTGCTGGAATCACTGAAATTTTTGAAAGAAAAGCTGATAAAAGTGATATTTTTATTATATATGATGTTATGGGAAAAAAAGAAGAAATACAAAAAATTGCTGATATAGAAGATATGTCAAGAAAACAAATTTTATATACTGTTGGAGTTTTACAGGCTTTTTGTAGAACTTTTCTTATGCCTGGAGAGAATCCTGCTGTTGTAAAAAAACAAAGACTGGATGTTTTTAAAACACTTGATAGTCTACAGAAATGGATTAAAGAAGGAAATGGGGAACCTAATATGCTTTTATCTATAGGAAGAAGTGGGGCTACATTAAAATGTGATACAGTTGAAGATATGCATTTATCACATTATGGTACTGCACGTTTAACAAAAAGATATAGGAATGGGTCGATTGGTACAAGTCCAAGATATTTTAAGGATGAACTGCCGTCGTTAAATCTTTAATGTAATTTTATAACACAAATTTTAAAGGTGTTTCATTTTTTTGATGATTTATGTTTAAAATGGAGGAGTATTATTAATAATAACCCGTACAATTTATAGTATTTTGGAGTTCATTTATAACTTTTTTATAATACTCAAAATTCTCAGTATATTTTGTATCTGCATCTATTTTAGCAAGTTCATTATATTTCTCTTGAAGTTCAGCAAGGTTTTGATTAGTTAATTTTATATTTTGGTTAAGTGCTGTAATTTCTGAATCTCTTAGTACTTCAAATGTAACTTCATTTATTTGCTTTTCATATCTGTTATTAAGATCTTTTGATATTTTAAGTTCTTCAGTTAATTTCTTATTCTCTTTCTTTAAGTCTTCAAGTTTTTCCTATATAAAATTCACTTTTGTCATCCTAATCTCTTGTGCTAATTTAACATTGTTTTCTATAATATACTGAGAGTTTTTTCTAAAAGCATCGCATTCAGAAATTTTATCATTTAAATCTTTGTTTTTTTCCTATATACAAACTACTTCTAAGTCTTGAACTGTAGTTAATAAAGTATTTTTTATTTCTTTTTCTAATTCAATTAGTTTATTCAACACTTGGGTTTTCTCATCTTTTTCTTTTTTAAGATCATTTTCAATAGTAAAAAGTGTGTTTTGTAAATTTTTATTCTCTTGGTTTACTTTTTCATGATTTTCTACAATTTCATTTAGTTTTTCTAATAGTTTTTTATAACTTTCATTTATCTCTGCTTTTGTGATTTCTGAATTAATAAGTTTTTTTGACACTTCATCGTATTCTTTATTTTTATTTTCTATATTTTTTTTTAGTTCTAAAAGTTGATATTCGATTTGGTTTTTTTCTTTTAAAAATTGTCTATGTTCCAAGGTGCCTTCTATTGAAATTACTGGATTTTTATAGATAAGCAATATTGATCCTTGTTTAGTTTTACTTTTTTCTTTATCTTTATAAATTATCAATTGATTATCTGGTGTTTGGATTTTATTTGTATACAATTTATTTTTTTCTATTAAACATTCTAATTCTTCCTTCAAATTTTCATTTTCTGTATGCATAATATGGTTTTTTTTATTCAATATTTCAAAGTCAGATTTAAGAATTTGATTTTCACTTTTATATTTCTCGATTACTTCACAATAAAATTCATGGTTTTTTGCATTTATGTATTTGGTAAAGTTTAAATAGTTTTCTTTAACAATTTGTTTGCAGTTAGCACAAAATCTTTCTTCATAAATAATTATTTCGTTAGAAGAATTTATTTGACTAATATTTTCACCTAAGTCTTCATTAAAGCTCCCTAACATCGAATTATTTCTATTTGATTTATTCTCATATAGTGAAGGATCAGAATTAAGAATTTCTTTCTCGGCTACAGCCTGAATATCACTTGGAGGTATGTTTATAATATTTTTTGATCTATTAGCCTCTATGATCACTTCATTTTCATGATCTGCTTTAAAGCAAGATGCTCCCATTATTTATAAATCTATAAATATATGTTATACTAATGTTTTAATATGCATTTTTACTAATTTTATTCATCACAATTATCTTAATATTTTCAGTTTAACAGAATTAAAATCCTAAATCATAAACGGATTTATCTTTAAGTTTTCATATCCTCAAGAAAATAATTATTCCTCATACCAACTTCATTATCTGAAATCAAAAAACTATAAAACCGAAAAACTAAAAAAATATAAACCCATAATAATATTTTCCTTCATCTCACAAGTTTACCCTAATACTTATCCAAAAAAAAAAAAATTTTTTCTAAAAATCCTATTAAAAGCATCTTCAAATCTTCATATAAAAACTTTTCATAAAACTTTTTTCAATATAAACCAAGTATATTTTTTAATCAAATCTTTACATATTACCAAAATACTTATTATTTATATATAAGCTAAATGGACGGAAAAAAAGATAAGTCTAAAGGGTATTTAGAACTAAAGAAACTTGGTGCAGAAAAGCTCTTAAGACTTGCAAGTAATAGGCTTTTTATCGATATAAGGAAAGTCCGAAGATTTAGAATTTGGCAAGGGGAGTACTTGAATCATGTTATGGGAGGAATCGCTTTGATGAACTCTGAAAAGCAAGAAAAGCTCAAAATAAAATACATGAACTTTTTAAGCTTTTTATTACTAAAACACATTCAGCGGGCACTTTACAAGTGGAGTTCTATAGTAAAATACTTCAAAATCTTCACTTTGCCAAATACAAAATTCAAGTCAGCCATTACAGTGTGCTCTATACTTATAAAACAAGAGACCAATAATTTGAGTAGAAAAAATTTCCCGCTTTTTTACTGCAAATCGCAATCTTGGAAAGTGTCAAGAGTTAAAGTAGCTTTATCGAAATGGAGGCAGAAAGTTGTCACTTCACTTCTTAATGAAAGCCATAGAGAAATGGCTATAGTAAAAATCAATCATTTCCTTCACAAAAAAGCCACCCCCTTAACATCTTTTGCTATAAGGAAAATCTGTTATCGTATTGGGGCGAAAATAGGTTCCAATGTACTGTTTTTGTCAATAAAAAAAATCATCCAACAACACAAACACTATGCTTTCATGTGCCTTGGGAGGAAAAAAAGTATTTTTACTCCACGAAGTCGTGTCAGCCGCGAAAAAAAAGCGAAATTCAACCTACTGCAAAAATTCGTAGCAATAAAACATCTCAACTCAATCGCTAACAAAAAATACGCAGTACCTCTACTAAAAGTAAAGGTTTTTTTCGCATTTTGTCATTGGAAAAAGTTGAAAAAGCGTCCAAAAGCTCGTATCCAGCGCAGACTAAAAGGTGCAGACCGTAAAATCAAGCAACTCGCAGCAAATTTTATAATGAGAAAAAGCCGAACTCTAGAAAAAAAAGGCTTAATTGGGTGGATAAGCCGTTGGAAATCCAATCCTAAAACTGAGGCTGTTTTTTCCATAGACAAATTTGTATACATAAATCAAGCCCAAGTCGCCGCGTATATTGAAGGACAGATAATAAGCCAAGTTCATCATATTAAAGGTTTGAAACGAGGGATTCAATTACAAAACCTAGAGCTTATATTAAGAAAACAGATGAAAGACATCTTTGGAGAATGGGCTAATTTGATGAGACAAGAGAGAAACAAGACAAACGATCAGGATATAGTTTATGAATATATACACTTTCTTGAAGACAATCTGGGGGTTCCTCACAAGTTCCGCCATTAAATGCTTATTTTCATGATTTTACCATAGCTACTATAAGTTATAAGGCTTCTTTTAGATCTGTTATTCTGAGTTTCTATTTTAAACCCAGAATAAGACTTTGTATGTCGATGTAGCTGATTTTTTATTATAGTTAACCTTGAAGGCTTTGGAGGGGTTACTGAGTTTAGATATCGAAGTAATAACTCTGATGGTTTAGGACCTGGTTGGTATACTGGGATTGGTTTTTGAATTAAAGTTTCGCTTTCTGTCTGTTTGATAGTTTGGAACCTGCTGAGTTTTTTGCTTATTGGAGGCTTTTTTGAGAAAAAATCAGTTGAGAGCTTGTTTGTCACGGATCGCTTGGTAGATCGAAACTCGAAATACATTAATTATTAGATTATTTTGTAGGGGATTTAATTGAATTTGTGTGATTAAGGTGCTTCGGATATGGTTTTGAGTTTTTTCAGATGAATTTTTGGATTTTTTTTTAGTTGTGAGGAGGTTTGGGTTTTTTTGATATTGATAGGATTGGATTTTTGTGAAATAGGAAATGATTTTATGCTGTGGGTTTTTTGGTTTTATGTGTAGAGAAATGATGATTTTATAGATGTGTTATAGGAAGTATTATGTGGAATTTTATATGAAATTACATTGAGTTGTGTATTTTTAGATTGGTATAAAATTATTTGTCAGGTTTTGGCTATATTTAAATTGTTTTAACCTTAAAATCTTTGTATATAAATTGAAAAAAGTACCGAAAATTCAAATAAAATCTTAGAAAAACTCCAATTCTATACCCTGTTATCACTCAAATCATCAAAGCTCAATATAGCAACGATGATAAAACCATTAACTCTGTCTACAAATCTTCAACTTCATCACCAATATCAACTTGTGAATTACCTTTTCCTAATAAACTAATCAAGCTATCATCATCACTTAGTACTTTTAATGGATTTTTTTACAAAACTACTCTGAACCAACTGAAAATCCATCAAAGCTTTCAAAAACATAAAACTAAAACAAAATAAACATGAAGATTGTATTGCCACAGAGCCTTATGAACTGCAAACTGATATAGAAATCTCACAGTTATCATGATAATCATATTGTAAAGCTGAAAATGCTAATAAAATTGAGTATTTAAACAATTCTATAACTTTATGGTCTTCTGTAGGTATTTTCCTTATAGGAGGAGTATTAGTTTTTTTCTTTCCCTATATGAAATTAATAGTTGTAAAACAATGGGTGTGAATATGGTAATTGTGTGTATATAATGAAGTAGATGATATATAGGAATATTTATTAAAGATATGGGTATTTTTATAAAAAAATGAAAAGGGTAAGGACATAGTTTAGATAGGAATAAACTTTGATTTTGGTAGTTTTTACCTTTATATAACAACCCCCAAACAATCATCATTTATCTAAAAGTAACATTCAAAAATCACAATTTCTTATTATCCACACAACAACATCAAACCCAATTATATTTTCCAAACCCCAACTACTTTACCTAATATCTTCATCCCCAATCTCAAATCATCTTATTTTCTACCACATTTAAAATCCTAAATCCACTTTTTTTAATCAATAAAACCACAAAAAAAAAAACTTTGTATTTCAAATTCCCATAATATAAATTCATAAACATTCACATTATCATAATCATAAGTCCATATAATATTTCTCTGAAAATGAATAAAATATAAATTACATCATGGAGTCTTCAGATAAGATAGTCGAGTTTATATATGGACGACGATATATAAAATTAAGGTGGAATCCACAAACGACATCAGAAGAAATGATTATGGATGCTATAGATAGTCTTGGGAGGAAGTTTATGGAATATTATACTGCAACTTTTATCAATTTTGTTGTAAATTTTTAAACAGACTGAAGATGGGAGTATAGTTCATATTGATGATATTGCTTCAGCAAGTATCTCACCTATATATATTAGAGCCCCAGATGCTAAAAAAAACCTAAATATTTCTTATACCCAAGTAAAAACTATATAGATTCATGATATAAAAACTCACAAATTCGATAAAAAACAGTTTTTTGTTATAGAAAATAGCAAACTAGTTGAAGAAAATAAAGAAATTATAAAGGAAATTTCATGGGCTGAAATTGGGAAACATTCAAAAAGGAAGGACTGCTGGATTGTTATAAATGGTAAAGTGTATGAAATTACGGAGTTTATAAAAAGGCATCCAGGAGGGGATATTATTATGAAATCTGCAGGAAAAGATGCAACTTTGGTGTTTAATAAACATCATCCTTGGGTTTTCCCTGAGACTGCTATAAGAGGTATGTGCATTGGTATTGCTAAATAAGCAAAGTGCAGAATAAAAAAGTCAATAATAAGATTTGATAAAAGGTTTTATAATGGTTTAGGGTTTTTTACTTAAAAATATTAAAAATAAGGTTTAGGAATAGGAATAAGGTTAAAATATTAGAGTATTAGGGCGAGAATATAGGTTTTTGTTTATGGATTAAGGTACTTAGGATTAGTTAAATGTATTTTTTGAATATAAGATGTTTATGTTTTTTAAGTATTATTACAAACAATTAATTAAATTATTAAATTTTGAGTTGTAGTTTTGGGATGATTTAGTATTAACGGATTTATGAAATTATTGTGGTTTTTATGTTTTATTTATATGATAAGTTTGCAAGCTTTGAGATGGAGGGTGATTTTTTAAGTTCTCAGCCAAAACTTATAATCAAAATAATATCCAGCCCAGAAATTCCAATTTACCACAAACTTTATTACTCAATAATCCACGAGTAATAATCAAAAAAGTCCAAACCTTCAAATTTTCCTTTTTTATTCTTCATAGCCAAAATAATTTTCATAATTCTAATAAATACTCTAAAAAACACAAAAATAATTTTACACAATGCAAAAAAAAATAATTTCTCTCTATATCCTGAAGTATAAATTTCTAGCATACAGATTTAATAGATTTTCATAACTCTTACCAAAAATTTATACTTAAATCCAGTCAAATTATCAGAATAAATTATATAAAAAGTTGACTAGAAAATATTTTTTATGTGAAAATAANAAAAGTTGACTAGAAAATATTTTTTATGTGAAAATAATAGCATAAATTCAATATAAAATTCTATATAAGATACTTAGAATTAGCTATAAAAATGATTTTTGTGATAATATATATATAAAATAAGCATATTTCAAAATCTAATAATATATACTAAGAATANATAGCATAAATTCAATATAAAATTCTATATAAGATACTTAGAATTAGCTATAAAAATGATTTTTATGATAATATATATAAAATAAGCATATTTCAAAATCTAATAATATATACTAAGAATGTAATTTAATGTTATGAAAAGTTATGAAAGGTTAGAAAAAGAAATGATGATCAGTGAAATAATATTAGAAATTATGAAATAGAATACTGAGATAGATATTAAGAAAATTATATATGTTTGAGAATAAGAGGTTATAACTGAAAATTGTATTTACCTAATAACAATCAATAAAGAGCATCCTCATGAAAAAAAATATAATTCTAATACCCTTCATGCAAATTATCAAATTCCTAACTAAAATCTTATCACAATACCCTGAAATCTAATTATATAATTAATTATAATTTATCCCATCATATTATTGTATATCATAAAAATACAATAAAAAAACATCACGAATTACTAAACCCACAATTTAAAATCCCTATTTTAAACCCAACTTCAACATTAATCAACCTAAGCCATTTTCCCAACAAATTAAATATATTCTTATCATAAAATCCTAACTCTATTTTACTGCAAAGCTATTTAAACCACATAGAGCTTAGCCATACTCCTAAAATTAATCAAAACTCTATAAATCCATATCCAAAACTCTTTTTCCATAACTTTTTTTCAATATAAGCCTAACCAAAATTCCACTAATCTTAAAAAAATCCTTTATCCTCTCAGAATAATTAACTTTCTCGATTATCTAATTATTTATCAATGATTAAGACTATTATCATTCCCTTGGCTTCGACTAGATGCATCATTATCAGACAATGAAATATCCAAATGATTTGATTGTGAAGTTTTAGATCTTACTCTCATATACTTTTTTCTAACATATGTCCCATTAGGATTAAGATTTTGTGATTCATTAAGTAGTTGTGTTTGGTCTTTTTCATCAATTGAAGGCTTATCTTTTATTGAAGTTGTAGACATTTCAGGTACTTTACATTCTTTATTCGATTTTATTTCTTCTGGAGGCTCTTTTGTCTTAAAGCAATTGAAACATAAAAAACATATTTTGTTCATTATATAAAAGACTTTGTTTAAATTATTCATATAATTACATTATAATTTATAAAAACTTTTTTCAGCACTTCCTTAATTGTTTGTATAAGCTAGGAGTAATAAATTTGATTTCCTTGATCATTTTGCTAAAACATATATGATATTTCTTTGTCATTGTCGGGTCCATTTTCCGAATTTTCCTTTCAATACTAATAGCTAATTCTTGCGCTTTATCTCTTTCAAAATGATTATATTCAAAGACATGTGCAATTTTTCTACACACAATATTTCGCAAACATCTATTTGGTATATAACTTTCATTATATTCCAATGACATAGTCTTAAGATAACTTTTCCAATGCTTTCTTAAAGATTTCACAACATTGCCAAGCTTTTTTACCATTATCGATGAAGACTTCTTACAAGCTTGGGCTATTATTTTCAAGAAACTTTGTATATGTGAATCTTGTATAAGACTAAGACTAACTTTCATTTTAGCAAGTTCATATAAAGTTTCACACAATTGATTTGTCCTATTATCTTCAATAGTACGGCTTTTAACAATTTCAGATAAATATTCTAAGTGTTTTTTAAAAATTTCTTGAGATTCAGGTTCATCAGTTGTTGAATTCCCTCTATTTTTTAAAATCAGCTCTTGTATACTCATAAGTTTATTTCTTAATTCTTTATTTTCATTAGGTGCTTTGGTTTGGGTTTTTTTATTCAAGTTAGATTGAATTGAATCAAGATCTGAGAAATTTATTTCCCCTGAAATTAGTTTTTGGGCTAATTGTATGGAATAATTCAATGACTGACTTGATATTACCTTGTTTTTTGTTTTCACATGTTTTTCAAAGTATTTTACAAAGTTGTGAATGAATTTTGAGTTTAGGTTTGAGCTGAATATTGATTACTGAGTGTTTTCCCCGATGAATTTTACTGTGAATATTTTATCAGCAGGCAACTCTTTGACTTTCTTGGAGTTAGTAATTTCGACCTTTATAGAAAGTTACTGTGCCAGGCCACCAGGGATATCCACGTAATTTTGCCCAAACAACGATGAACTTAGTGTTTTCCGAAGATTGCATTTTCGCTTTGTATATTTTATTACAAATTATGACCACAAAAAAGGTAATGGAACTTTGAAAGGAAACTTTGGCTTGAAGGAAAAAAATATGAGCAAAGGACTGGGGAGAGTTTTTTTATAGTGAAAATTATTGGGAAAAAGATTTGAGAACGGTTTTAGGGTTTGAGGAGTTTCGATTGAAAAAACATATTTTCTGATAGAATTATATGGGTTAAGTGGATGATTTGAATAGGGATTTAGAGGGGTATGATTTATAAGAATGAGTATGTTTTTGGTAGAAGATTTTTATAGGGAGGTTATGAAAAGGATAAAAGTTGTATGGGATTATGGGTTTTATAGTTAAAGGAAAAGAGTTTTGAGTATTGGTTAGATTTATGTTAGTTGGGTTTTGGCAGTTTATAGGAGGGTATTAGAATCAGAAGGAAGGTAGGGTTTTTAGTTTATGTTAGGTGTTGGGATGTTATTAGATTTTATTTGTAAAATATATGATGCGGATTAATATAGTCTTAAGATAATTTGTATTTAAATATGATTGTCTTGATTAAAGGTAATAAATTTATTGAAAGTTAGGGTTGATGGTTTAACCACATTTTATATAGCTAGAAAAAGTGTTATTATTGTATTATCACAAAGATTTGTTACTGACATCACATACCGTACTATATGATAAAATGACAACTCCAATACACTACCCAAACAAAATATTAATCCTTATTAATCTTCATCACTACATTATTAAATCGCCCAATCTATCAATTCCCTAAACCCATTCTTTTATCGATTCCTCAAAACTACCAAACAAAAAAAAACTCAACTAAAAAATCCTATAAAACAACCATCTCCCAAACTTTTTAACTTCAAAACTCTTCTTAAAAAAAGTACCCAATTTAAAACTACTAAATACTCCCATATGATTATCCTAACATAAAATCATATGGCGGCCAAGTTTACATTTCATTCAAAAAATCACTTAAATATCTTAAACACACATACAAATATTATGATTAAAACATAAGAAAACTAATCTTATAAATTGTTATGTTTATTAAGCTAGACATGAACCGCATAAATAGTCACGAGACAATTTAGATGAGGAAAGTCACCAGTAACTGAAATTATACCATCAGTCTTAGTATCCCAAAAGCAAGTTGAAGCACATTGAAAACCAGCACCATTTCTTTGCATAATAAAGCAAGTGACTACATACTTAAACGGTTTAGCCATTTTGCTATATTCTTTTAAACATTGATCCATTATTTGCTGACACCAAGAGTTCACGTTTTCTGGGAGGAAATAAAGATCTTGAGTTACCACGTCTTCCATAACTTTCCTTGCGATGTTGCCTAGATCGTCAATCATGATTTCATCGTCTTCTAGTGACATTTTATTATAACCACTTCCATTTGTATAGTGATTTCAAAGATTTTACATAGTTTTTAATGCTAGGCTGGGTGTAAAGAAAAAAGGAGGAATTTTTAAGGGAGGGTTTGTGAATGGTATGATTTTATTGAATGGGATATGAAGATGTATGATATCTTATGTATAATAATTATATTAATATATCTTTATACTGGATCTGAGTTAATCTACTGTAGGTTTTTTATATAAGAAATCTAAATGGTAAATTCTTCAAAGATTTGAAAAAATCATAACTTGATAATTAAATTTTTCAAAGATTTGAAAAAATCATAACTTGATAATTAAATTTTCTGCGGAAAGACTTAAAACAATGATGTCTAGTGTATATCAAAAGTTGTTCATATCAAGTCAACTCTAAGATTTTTTCATAGCCATGAGCTTTTCTATTGTATTTCTAAAAAAGTTTAATGGAAGGAATTGAATCAGAGCTTCTGCTTCTTGAAACCTTACTATGTGTGTGGTTTGTAGGAATATTCATGCTTTTAGGAAGCTATCTACCAAAGTGGAATGTAATCCATAATTAGATCATTTTCTTTCATGAATCAGGTGTTTGCATTGTGATTGGTCTCATCACAGGTTACATAATACAAGAAACTCTAGGGACTCTATCAAAATTCGAAGCGCATTTGTTTTTCAACTTCATGCTACCGTTCTTGATCCTTGGTGCTGGCTACAACATGAAGAGACGAAGATTTTTCCGCAATATCGGCCCGATTCTCATGCTGGGTGTTGGTGGAACTCTTATTGCCTTCATAATTATTGGCTTACTCACATATGTTTGGAGTACAATGGACCTTATCAAAAAAAACGGAAGTACTGTGCATATAAGTTTTCAAGAAGCTATGATGGTTGGAGCAACACTTTCAGCAACAGATGTTGTGTGCACCTTAGCNTAAGTTTTCAAGAAGCTATGATGGTTGGAGCAACACTTTCAGCAACAGATGTTGTGTGCACCTTAGCTTTAGTTAAAGAACAAAAAACTCCCAGACTCCACAGCATATTATTTGGTGAATCAGCCTCAAACGATGCAATAGCAATTCTTTTACTAGCATCCCTAAACACTGTATCCTTAGATGAAATTACCGCAGGGTCAGTATTTACGTTTATAGGTGAGTTTATATACAACTGTGTGTCAAGTACTTTATTAGGGATATTCTTTGGTGCTCTAAGTGCTTGGTTGACAAAACGATTTAGATCTTTAAGAGATTGGCCAAGTCGTGAAACTGCAATGTTGCTTTATATGGCTTGGATAGGTTATGTTGTTGCTGAGCTTTTAGACATATCAGGTGTTATCTGTATTTTAGTCTGTGCTATAGTTTCAGGTCATTATGCTATGTATAACCTTAGCCCTCCAGCAAGAATTGTTTCTCATAGTTTCTTCCATTTTGTTGGAGATGCCGCAGAAGCTTTAGTTTTTGCTTATTTAGGCCTTACAGCATATAGTTATGATCTATTTAGTGTCCCTATAGGCTTTTTATTTGCAATGCTCTTTGCCACTATGCTCGCAAGGTTTTTTGGAACATTCGTCCTTAGCTTTTTTTTTACTTTGATTACTTGGGGAAGACATAATTTAGGGCTTAAGAACTTGTCAATTATTTGGATGGGTGGAATTGTTCGTGGAGGGGTATCATTTGCATTAATATTGACAATAACAGGAGATAATGCTGAGATTTTACAGATTTCAGTATTAGCTTTAGTTATTGTTGGAACATTGATTTTTGGTACTGCTTTACCATTGTGGGTTTTACTTATGGATGTTAAAGAAGTTAGTGCAAGTTTTGTTGATCCTCATGGTGGTGGACATGCACCTGCTGAACCTATTGATGATGGGAAAAAGAAAGGTTGGATACATAGGAAATGGAGGAATTTTGATGATAATTATATTAAAAAATTCCTGATTCATGAAGATGAACTGAAAGAACAACAGAGAATTAGAGAGTCTATGGCTAGACATAGAGAAGAAGAAGAAGAGATTGTTGTTGAGGAAAGAGTTATTCATTAGATAAAAAATGATCATAAATTTTGTGTGGTTTAATGCTGAGTATAGGTTTTGATTGATGAATTTTTTTTGGGAGAGGATTTTTTGAGTTTTGTGAAGTTTTTTATTGTTGGGGTTTGTTTGTGTTTTTTAAGTTTGGTATGAAGGTATTTTTATGAGGTTTGTTTTAAGTTATAGATTTTATGAATTAATTAGGAGATGATGGATTTTAGTTGGGTTTATTAATACTTGTTGGAGTGTATAGGAATTAAAGTTTAAAATAATTAAAAGAAAGTTTATGGGAAATTTTAAGTAGAGTAAAGATGGACTTGTAGTAAATCTTTCGTTTATGATTTTATGGTTTATACTAAGCCTAAAGCATTTTTTATAGCCGAGTATAAAAATATTTAAGTGATATATTAAAAAATATTCTCCTTCAATTTAAATGCAATAAAACCAATCATCCACAGAAAATAATCATCCTTATCCCAAGATAAAAACTTATTTCTACCACACAAAAAAAGCCTATTCATAAACATATACCTCAAATCGCATATATATTTACATAAAAAAAATCTATTCATATTATCATTTCCTGGGTGTATTATAAAGAGTAGTATTTATGCTTGTAGCATTTTTTATACCAGAAAAATCAAGATTCCTGACATTCGAATATCTTTGCTTAACTGCTCTTAACGAAATATTATCCGAAATCTTTTTTCCTATAATTTTCTTGCCTTGATTAAAAAAACTACTTCCTTCAACATTATTTTTTGCAATATTATCATTTGAGTAATTGTTAACTAATGAAAAACTTGGGCTTTCTATGAAATCTCTATGGAAAATCTTAGACTTTAAGGTTGATTTTGTCCCAATTCGGCTTTTAAAAAATTTCTTCGTTACATCAGAAAGTTCATTACGTTTAGAAGTATTAAATTGTTTAAATCTGATCAATGGCAACTTTTCTTTGAATTGAAAGTTAAAAAAGTTCGAGTTTTTCTTAAGTGAGTAATAATGACTTGGTCTATTAGATAAAGGGGAAAATTTGCGATTTGTGTTGGCTCCTGGGTTTGTTGGTGAGATATTCATTATACTAGACTTTTTTATTGGTTTTGAAGGGGAAAAACTTTTATTATTCTTGAGATTGTAATCTTTAACCTTAAATTCCTCAAACATCTCTAAACTAAGAATCCACTCAGCACTAGGTCTTTTCTCAGGGTCCATATCCAAGCATTTTTTAATAACCATACCAAGATCATTATCCTGTATAATAGCATCAATTTCTTTTATCTCTGTATTTGGTACCTAATTATTAAACTACCTTCATCTCATCAAACATCCCTTCTTCTCTAAAAGCTTTAATTTGTTTCTCAGTCAAATTCCCACACATTCTAACAATCCTACAAAGTGTATCATAATCACTTTCTCCAGGAAAAAGTGGAGCTCCTAAAATCATCTCAGCAATTAAACACCCAATTGACCAAATATCTACTTTTTCATTATACTCTGCATATACCAAAAGCTCAGGAGCTCTATACCAACGTGTAGAAACATAATGTGTTAAAACATCAGATCCAGTTGTATATCTGGCAAAGCCAAAATCACAAATTTTTACAATCCCTTTTGATGATATTAGAAGATTTTCTGGTTTTATATCTCTATGAATAATCTGGTTTTTATGCATATAAAATAAAGCACTTAAAGCTTGAAATGTGATTTTTTTTATTGTTTTTAAGTTCATACCTTGAGGTTGACGGGATATAAGCTCAGAAATAGTTGAATCAATAAATTCAAATATTAGGAAAACTTTATCCTTTTTTTTGATAACCTCAAGAAGTTTGACTATATTCTTATGATTTAACGATCTGAGGATTTTTATTTCCCTTAATACTATATGTTTTATTTGATGATATTCTTCGATTTGTTTGATTTTTTTTATTGCTACAGCTTTGTGGGTTTCTTTGTTGATAGCTTTTAGGACTTTACCGTAGGTACTAGATTTAGATTACCCTTCACCGATTAGAAATAGAATTTCAAACTTTTCCATTATATTATTGGTGTGGAATGAGAAGAAAATTAATGAAGAGATTAAAATTAGGGTATTGAATGATAATTATTGAGATTTATGGTTTTTAGACTTTTAAGGATTTAAGGGTTAAGGAATTTATACAGGTTTGATAGGAATAATTAGGTTTTTAAGATTTCCCAGGTGCTTAAGAAGGAATTAAGATTCAATGAGCATTTTTCATTGTGCTTTTAAAGCTGGGTATTGAAATTTTTTGTAAATTATGGATTTATTGTAAAATAGTTGGTTAAAAATAAGATTTGTATAAATTTGTCAGACTAAGATATTTTAAGAGTTTTAATTTATGTGATACTGTTTTAAAATTGTCGTAAGTGGATAAGAAATAAGGTTTGGCAGACAAATTAAAATCTATCGCACAATTTTGTTTGATTTTATAGAGTAAATATATAATAATAACTAGTATAAATTGAGAAAGAAGATCATGTTAATTGCATAACACATTATCATAATTAAATATTAAAAAATTATTTATTTGCTTTTATTGTTTTACTAACATGCATAAAAACTGAAAAGCTTTACTTTTCACCAGAAAATCATTACTTTTTCCCAAAATTTTAAATAATTATCACAATTTTTTCTGTTGAAAATCGAAGTTTCCCTCCTCTAGCATATCACTCTAAAACTACCGAACACATAAAAAACATGCTAATCACTCCAAAACTTTCACAAAACAAAAATTATTTAACACAATCACTAAAAACTGCACATTAAAAAAAATATTTAAAAATAAAAAACTAAAGCCAAGAATAAATCCGATCTTTTATGTCAAACAAAAACCTAATCAAATTCCTAAAACTATCTCACTTCCCATATTATTTCCTTATCATCCACAATTAAACCGAAATTCCATCATTATTTTTTCCAATCCACATCCTCCAACATCAAACTATACAACCTTTAATCCACCTTAAAAACCTTATTATTTTTTTTTCAAATACTCATCTTTACCTATAAACATCTTATATAATAGAAAAATCCTTACACCATTATTTAATAAAACATATAATTATATTCTAATAAAAATTCATTCAACTCAATTACCATATCAAATCTTGCAAATTCTGAGCAACAAAAAAATCAACCTTATCAATCAAACCTTTAACAAAAAACCAACCCTTATCTCTAAACCCAATCACCCTTATAAAAAAAACCTAATCATCAACATCTTATAATAAAACTCTCAACTTCCTAAACTCAGACCTTAACCTAAAATTGAATTAAAGCTTATTCTAAAGCTTTTTAACTAGGTTTATTCATCTCTTGCTTACAATATTCTTTTATAACACTGATGTTTGATTCAAATTTTTTGCTTAATCAGTAATAACAGTTACATTCAAACTATATTTACTGACAAAAATGATAACTCCCTTAGGAATGTGATAATCCAAAACGCTATTCTATTATAAATGCATATAATGAAAGAGTTTGAAAGTGTATCCTGTCAAATTTCCAAGGCCTTGCCAAAAGCTGAAGGTCTGGACATTAAGCAAGAGTTGCCACTGTTTATTCAAAACTTACAAAAGTGCATAACACAAGAGAGTCTTCAGATACCAAAATCTTTAACCTCTGAAGAGCAGCATATAAACCAAGAGGATCATTTGCCTATACTGAAGATTGATAGTAAAGATAGAAGTTCCTTTATAAAACACCCTTTGAAGAAAACACCAGATTTTGAACTTGAGCTGTCATCAACTTTAGAAACTCCCTTATGCAAGTGCAAATATTTTTCTATAAAAGTATACTTAAAACCTCTGAGCTTTTCAGTCCTCCCTGTTAGTGAAAAAGTTGAACTCCAAGCTTTTATTTGCAACCAAGACGGACACATTATAACAAAAAACATGAAAGGTGGCGATATACTACGAGGAAATTATGTGCAGAAAATGAATTATTTCCTAATGGAAAAAGTGCATGTGGCTTATTTCCGCATACAAGTTACTGAAGTATCCTCACATTTCATTGGCAAAACGGTTGACTTGAAAATTAAAGCTAAGACATCAGAGTTTATGAAAGGCATGGGATGGTCAGTTAAGCCTTTGGTTATTAAAAATATTGCAATCAAAGCTAAAGATGAAAAGAAGAAGCAGTAATTTTAATTATTTGAAGTAATTTAAATTTCATAAATTAGAAAAACTATTAAGCTTAAAAATAATGGGGAAAAGTGAAAGATTAGAATTTTGGGGTGTTTAAATAGAAGTTTGTGGTCTTATGTGAGATTTTTTAATTGATAAAACTGAATCTTGAGTAAAAAAAAATTTTTAATTAGAGAAAAATATTGTGAGTTGCAGTTGGGAAAAAATTTTAAGGGATTTTAGTGTTTTAGAATGGGCTTTTTGTAGTGTTTTGAAAGAATTAAGATATTTCGGTTTAGGGGTTATATTATGTTAAAATATCCATTTTTCTTTAACTTAGAAAATATTCCATATTGAAAGAAGGATTTTATGCATGAAAAGTTTTGATATTCTTTAGTTTTAAAAGTTTATAAATTAATATAGAAAATCAAAACGGAATTAGATTTAAGTGGAATTTGGCTTTTTATCTATGATCTTCTAAGGTTTTTTCCTATATTTTTGGCACATTTATGATATGGGAAATGGGTTTTTGACTAACTTACCTTTTATATAAAGTTTTAAATGATTTAAAGTGGAAATGGTTGAAGTATGACGAGTTTTATGATAAAAGATAGTATTAGTAAGGGTTATATGAGTAATTTAAAGCGAGGAATTTTTTTTTTGACATAAAGCATAGAGACCTTGGATTAAAGAATTATATATCTAATAGATGTACAATTATTAGANGAATTATATATCTAATAGATGTACAATTATTAGAAATAAAGCTTTTTAAGCATAAGAGATAGTTAAAAAACAATTAAATTAGTATTATACCACAGTAGTTAGCATATGAAAATACCAATTATAAACTTTTTAATAAAATTCTGAATGCAAATTATACAAAAATTAATCCTTAAGGTAATCCTTATAATTATACATGATTTACAATTGATAATTATAAATTTTCGCTCGACTTCTTTATAAAAATTTCTATTATTTTTCTCTTACTCCCACTATTCCAACTTGTATAAAATTTATATCTCATCACCATTTTCTTTGTTATAATATTAAATTAGAAGCATGATGAAAAACCAAAGCCGTTTCTCATATTTCAGCTGATTACTGCTGAGTCCTTAGATGCCTGAAGCTTCAAAATCTTTTATCTAATAATATCTTTTACACATAAAAAAAAATTATCCTAAATCCTCCAATCTATTTTTTCCAACACAAAACCAATCAACTTTTATTTAACAAAATCACATCAAAAAGTATTACCAAAAGCATATCCCCACCACAAAGCAATTTTCTTTCTCAAACTATCTTATAAGACCTTAAAACAAATGAAGTCAAGTCAACAAGGATATTCTTCGACATGGTTGAAATAAATGTCTTACACTTATCTTTTCAAATATATCATAATAGGCGATGCATCAGTTGGAAAATCATGTTTAATGCAAAGTTTCCTTTCTCAAAGCATCCGTACTAAACATGAGCCTACTGTAGGTGTCGAATTCGGTGCAAAAATCCTTGAAGTCAATAAAGAACGTGTAAAATTTCAAATATGGGACACAGCAGGATCAGAGCAATATAGAAGTATAACAAGATCTTATTATAGAGCTGCAGCTGCTGCTATATTAGTTTATGATACAACAAGACGAAGTACTTTTGATCATTTAGCTGAATGGCTAGACGAAGCAAGGATTAATGGAAATCCAAATATAACAGTAATTGTTGTAGGAAATAAAATCGACTTACACACACAAAGAGAAATTAGTATAGAAGAAGGTAAGAAATGGGCTGCTGATAATGGTTTACTTTTTATAGAGACATCAGCGAAAAATAATCAAGGGGTTAATGAAGCATTTTTATTCAGCTGTCAAGATGTGTTAGAAAGAATTGGCTCAGGGCTTATTGATGTACAAGCTTCTACATCTGGGATTACTGTGAAAAGTCATATTAAGCTTGTTGATGAGAAAAAAACAGGATGTTGTGGAAGATAAGTTTTAAGTTTGAAATAATACTTTGAAATTTTGGGAAGGGTTTAAGAGATGATGCTTTGTCATGGGTAGATTAGAGTTTTTTATGTTGTGTCCTTTTGATAAGAAGGGGTTTTTGGAAAAGTTAATTTTGGGTTATGTTCTAGAATAGGGTAAATGGAAGACTTTGGAGGGATGAAATGGGTGAAGAAAAGGGTTTTTGGAAATTTTGAGATGTGGGGTTTTTGAGGATTTTGGGTTGTTTGAGGAAGATTTGATGGGGTTGGGTAATGGAAATGTCATGCGAAGATTATGAGAAATAAATTCTTGAAGAGATTCTTAATAATTCTTAATAACTCTAATGATGTACTAAACTATCTTTAAAGATTATTAGATCGACTAAATTTTAGCGTGTATATCTCTTTAGTAACCTTAAAAGAAGCATAAATATAAGGTATTGATAATATTTTATTTATAATGATCCTTCGCCTTATACAATATTTAAAATATCTTCGTTCCTTTTAAAAACCTAATCGATTAATTAAAACTCAGCTCACATATAATCATAGCATTATTTTATCATAAATAACTCTAAAACATTTCTTGATTATTACGTAATAGTTCAAATAAATCAAAAGTCATAAAAATTCTTAATCCGTGTATCTAAGCCAATACTTATCAAATCTAGTGAATTAATCATCATAATTCATTTAAATTCATTCTCAATCAACCCTCAATCAACCAAATTTCTCCCTCAAATCTAAAGTCAAACATTTTAAACTTATACCAACTAATCAAACTCTACATCTCCGTAATAACACAACATTTCACACATTAATCCAATATAAACACTTACAAAACAATATTTTAAAACTATCAACAACAAAATCTCCAAAAAATAATCCTAAAAACAACAATAATCATCAAAAAATATAAACCTCAAATATCCTAATAATATATAAAAAATACTATAATTCATATAAATTTACCAGCTAATCTTACATCTACTTCTTCCAACCTTCTTTATCCAATATATAAAAAATACTATAATTCATATAAATTTACCAGCTAATCTTACATCTACTTCTTCCAACCTTCTTTATCCTTCTCTCTTTCTTAAAATCCTCAAATCTATGAATATTTTCCCAAAATCCTACCTTAAATCACAGACAAATCTAAAAATCCTAATCCCTAATCTATTTATCACATCACTTTATCATAAAATACCCAATCTTTACTATACAATCTATATTAAAACTAGCTTTTCCTATTTTCATGACCATTAATAAAATGTGCAATTTGAATATCAAGTGCCAAGTCAGTGATGGGTCATGCCGATGCTGCAGAAAACCCGAGGTCCAAGCAACACCTAATCCTTTATCAGTACCTTTTATGACATCAACAGACCCATCAGTGCTTTTTACCTTATTCCGAATAATTACTCAACAGAACGAAATGATCAGGAAAATCGCAGAACAAACAAGTCTTTCTATAGAAAAAATTACAAGAATCGAACAAAGTCTTGAAGCATCCCAAAGTATAACCACTTATAACAATGAAGATTCTACAACATCAAGTAAATTAATGAATATTCTTTGTGGAGCTAATCCTATACACACACATAGGCTTAGTTTATTAAGTGATGTTCCAAATCCAGCTTATAAAGAAAGAGCTTTTTCTTTGTTATTACAAATCGTTGATGAAAATGGAAATAAAGTGGTTTTGACAGAAAATATTAAATTTTCATTGATGTTGTTTAGTACTGAAAGTCCTTCGAAGGTTATGAAAGTTAACACGGCTGGTGATCAGATTATGAGAGGGACCATTGAAGTTGAAGCTAATAGCACGGTGTTTTTTAGGAAAATTGTACTTAAGGAAGTGTCATCACATTTCCGAAACGGGCACTTTTTTTTGGTTGTTGCGCCAAAAGGTTGCAGTTATATTAAGCCACTTATAGTAGAGAACTTTGTCGTTAAGGCAAGGAAGATGGGTGCTGGCAAGGCTGAAAAGAAAGCGAAAGTGGATGATAAGCCTGTTCAAGTATAATTACGTATTAGAGTTTATATATGATAAACATATGTTTGAAAGATGTGTGGGTTTTTTTTTGTTTTTTTTTAGAAGGGTAGTGAAATTAATAATAAAATATGGGGTTTATACTGGATTGTATGATTTTGAAAATTTATTTTTTAGTATGATATATTTGTAGTTGAAAGTAGTATTTTAAAATATTATAAATTTATTTTATAAGTCATTATAAATTAGGTGTTAGTTCATAATANGTTTATATATGATAAACATATGTTTGAAAGATGTGTGGGTTTTTTTTTGTTTTTTTTTAGAAGGATAGTGAAATTAATAATAAAATATGGGGTTTATACTGGATTGTATGATTTTGAAAATTTATTTTTTAGTATGATATATTTGTAGTTGAAAGTAGTATATTAAAATATTATAAATTTATTTTATAAGTCATTATAAATTAGGTGTTAGTTCATAATGAGTTTATAACTTGATGAAATAATGTAATATTGTAAATACTATTTTCAATACTATAAACTATATATTCTAAACTTAATATATATCAAAATATATCAAAATGCCAATTTATAATTCAAACTAATAAATCTAACAACCAACACCCACTTTCCAATAAAAAAAAAACTATCATCATTCTCTATTTTAATTTTTTTCAAGACAACTTAATACATATCTCCTTTCCCAATATAATAATAAATTAAAGATTTATATATATATATAATTTCAATATATTCAATAATATTACTTATTATACCTATAAATTTATTTTCTAAAATCCCATAAATAAACCTTAATTAAATAAGTTTCTACAAATTCTTAAACAACCATACATAAAATCTAACCCATATAACAATCCTATTATATTAAATATCTTCTTCAATAATCGGGGTTTCTCCTCTTAAAATCTCTTCATCAATTTCCTTCTCAACAATATACTCCTTAGTATCTTTTCCTTTCCCTCTATTCCTCAGATTTTCTTGTGTTTTTTCTATTTTCTCCATTTCAACTGCAGTAAAAGTTTCAATGAAATTCTCCAAACTAATAAACCCTCCTCCACTTTTTGTTATAAGTTTATTTCTCTCATAACTTATCATAACTTTTTTATTACCAAAATAATAAACCCCATAAGCAACTCTACGAAAAGGAACAACCAACCCTGAATCTCTAGAATTTAAATAATTTGCTAATGCTTCATCAATATAATCCCCTTCAACTGGAGTATATATTGGGTTTTGTTCTTTAAGTTCATTAACTGCATCTCTTAAAGCTTCAATTTCCATATTTTTACCGTTTATTAGGAATTTTAGATTTTCTGATATACGTTTTTGATGCAGATTCGATTGACTGAAACTGAAGATGAAATCAGAAAAATAATTGATTTCGTTTATGAGTATGTCTTTGTTAGATTCACAGGTTTTGTATTTGGCGTATAAGGATTCTATGGTTTTTTCAACTTGGAGTTTTCGGTTGTAGATTTCTTCAATATGAGAAGTTTCAGACTTGAGTTTTTTTAACTGTTTTTGGAGATCGGACAGAGTTTCGGTAAAGATATGGGAGGATTTGTTGTTGGAGATTTGGGATTTCTGAGTTAGGTTGGTGTCTTTTTCGATTTTTTGTAGAAGGAAAATCGTGTCGGTATGGCTTTCATCTTTACTCATCCGGAGTTTGATAAGTTCTTTTTTCATTTTCTCGTTATTCATACAGCAGTCTTCGTATTGGTTTTTAAAATACTCAAACATTTTCTCAAACTCTATATTCACATAATTTACTCCACTTAATCCAAGAATTTCCCCAATCATTTTCGCGCTATTATTTTCCAGTTTATCTATATCAATTTTGATATCCATAACTTCTTTATTCAATATTTCTTTTTCACATACCATTTTCTTTAAAATTTCTTCTGAT
Organism: Stentor coeruleus; assembly: GCA_001970955.1. Taxonomy (NCBI): domain Eukaryota; phylum Ciliophora; class Heterotrichea; order Heterotrichida; family Stentoridae; genus Stentor; species Stentor coeruleus. The sequence goes on from MPUH01000509.1 coordinate 23,596, forward strand.
TCTTCATTATAACTCTTATACTCACCTACAATCATTATTATTTTCTCATCTAATTCACTACGTTTCGCATCTAATTTAGTCAAAGCTTCAGCGAAACTCCTGATTTCTTCCCAAGTTGAACTTTGACTAGTTGATTTGTATATTTTTTCCCTTTCTTCTTTTACAACTTGGAGTTTTTTACTAAGTTTTTCTTTTTCATGCTGCAAAAGTTCGATTTTTTTACTTGTCGAGTCTATCAAACTCTGTAAATTGTTGTTGTTTTCTTTAGTTTTTTGTATAAACAGCTCATAATTATCAACTTCTTTTTGAAACTCATGCTTTGTAGCTTTAATCGAGCTTCTAAAAACTCCTTCTGACTTATTATTATCATCAACAATCTGAGAAACTGCTTTTATTTCATCATTTTGCCCTGTTGTTAAAAGTTTTTTACCTAGCATTCCACATATACACCTAGCCAAGCAGTCAATATTTTTAATAGAAACTTTTTCAATTGATAAATCAACTGTAGAAAATACATCTAAAATATTCTCTTCATCACATCTAAAATTCGATATAATGCTTGTGTTTATTGATTTTTGAGATATAGCTGGGGTTGAAAGTCCTGATGTTATACTACGTCTTATAGGTGAACGGATTGGACTACGGGATTCACGTGTTTTTGCTTCTTCGACTATTTTTGTAAAAACTTGACCCATTTCGTTTTTCAGCAGGTTGAAAATTTTAGTCACTTTTAATAAGAACTTCTCACAGCTAATGGTATTTTGCAAATAACTGCAAGGGGAGTATATGTTATTCTGAGTAGGTTTTTTAGATTTTGGGGGCTTGGCTATGGTTCCTTCGGCTAAATCCTGTGCTTTTTCTTTAAAAAATAAAGTTTTCTGATCATTTCCTATTTTTTTTTCACTTTTCCTTTCAATTTTTTCTAATATCTCCTCTTCATCAGACCAGATTTCCTCTTTTTCTTTTTCTTCCTCTTTTGCATTTTTCTCAGTAGGACCAAAATTTTCCCCACCTCCCGATTCTTTTATCTTATCTTTTGCTTCTAAAGTTTCTATATCAAGTAAATTAGCATCAGGTGTTCTTAATAAATCCTCACTTGAATTCAAAGTATTATCCAATATACTATTAAGATTAGCCAATGATGACTGTAAATCCCCTTCTCTAATTTTAGGAGAAGATTCTATAGATATCAAAACCTCAGATGATGGGGATAAACTGCTCATTGATGAATTTCCTATATTTTCATTAGTATTTTCTAATGAGGCTTGAAATCTTAAAGCCAGAATTTTTGAATCATTTTCTTCAATATCTGACCTTTGGGATATAAAAGCAATGTTTTCTTGGCTGACTTCAATTTTAACTAAGTCATTAAAAACTCCTAAAAGGGTTTCTGAGAACATGAACTCGAAATTAAATGCTTGCGAGCCAAGGATCGCATTTTCATATTGTATTAACAAGTGGATGTTTTCTGATTTATTAGGCTGTATGATTTTATAAGACAGTTTTTCAAGTATTCTTAGTTGACTATATTGGTTTTGAACAGATACTCTACAAATAATTTTCTCAGGAGATTTCAGCCATGTAGCAGAAGCTTCTAATAAGCTGATATTCAATATTTTCATGATTATAAATGAAAAGAGGTATAGATACTAGTGTTGAGCTCGCAGAGCTCAGGAAAATCCCAGCTAACAAGAGATGCTTTGATTGCAGCCAAGCAGGGACAACTTATGCTGTTCCAGAACTAGGGATTTTTTTGTGTTCTATTTGTGGAGGTATACATAGAGAATTTAATCATAGGGTCAAAGGACTTTCAACATGCAACTTTAATGAGACTGAAGTGAATAAATTGAAAAACATGGGCAATGAAAAAGCAGCTTTTAGCTGGATGGGACGACATGATCCTAGAGTATTCCCTATTCCTGATTTAAAGGACGCGAATAAACTAAAAGATTTCCTTCGGCTTAAGTATTTAGACAAAAGGTTTTATGAAAATAGAGAAGCCCCTCCAGTTCAGGCACAGCCTGAACCCCCTAAACCTGTGGAGAAAAAACTTGAAAAAGCTCAAACTTCAAACTTTATAAATCTTTTGGATGATGAGCCTGCCCCTGTTTATAAACAACATAAAGCATCTAGTGAGATTTCTTATGCGGCTAATCAAAATTTGGGTGCACAGAATAGTGGGAATTTTTTTGCCACAAACTTTCCACCACCAAATAACCCTGGGATGAATATGTTCCCACAACCAAGTGCGCAATTTCCCCCTGTTAACCCTTTGCCACAATATTCACAGGGAAATAATCCTCAGCCTTATCCTCCTGCTAACAACCCTCAAACATATCCTCCAGCGAATAACCCTCAATCATATCCTCCAGCAAATAATCCTCAATCATATCCTCCAGCAAATAATCCTCAATCATATCCTCCAGCAAATAATCCTCAATCATATCCTCCAGCAAATAATCCTCAATCATATCCTCCAGCGAATAATCCTCAATCATATCCTCCAGCAAATAATCCTCAATCATACCAACCGGCGAATAACTCTCAGAATTATCCTCCTGCTAATAATCCTCAATCTTATCCACAAGCTAGCAATCCTCCGAATTACCCTCCTGCTAATAATCCTCAATCTTATCCACAAGCTAAAAATCCTCAGAATTATCCTTCTGTTAGTAACCCTCAATCTTACCCACCTCAAAATCCACAAGCTAATAACCCTCAGAATTACCCTTCTGCTAACAACCCTCAATCATATCCATCTTCAAACCCAACAAATCAATTCCGATCAGTTAGCCCAACTCCTCAATATCCTCCTTCCAATCCTCCTCAGTTCTCAATATCAAACTCAAGCCCTAATCTCTTCCAATCTACTTCAAATCGCTCAACAACACCAACCCGTGCCCCACAATATTCTTCTTCAAATCCAAACCCTCAAAGCAATCCACAACCCTATTCTACGAAACCTCAAAACCGTCCAGTATCTCCAGTATTAAACATCTCAGGAGGTTTCCAACCATTTGTATCAGCCCCAAATTACTCAGCCCAAGCATCAAACTTCCCCCCAAGCAACCAAAACTTCCCTCAAGCTCCAAGCAATTACCCTCCAAATTACAATTTCCCTCAAAACTACCCATCAGCCCCAACATCTAATCCACCTCCTGCACCAATTGCAACATATAATCAATTTCCATCAAATTACAATTATCCACAAGGACCAAGTCTTTCACCACCTATAGTAAATCCTTCAAATCAAGCATTTTTCTCTAAACCTGTTGACCCATTTGAAAAAATATTTGAAGAAGAAAGAGAAAAAAAACTTATCGACAAACAGAAAAAAATGCATATAACTCCAGCACAAAATCTTATGATACAACAATATACTGTACAAGCTCAAATGTATCAGAAAAATTATGGGGTACAATATCCTTATACTTTTCAACAATGGGTTGAACTTAATAACCCCCCTGTACCTCAAGAGAGTAGACCTCATAGTAAAAATCCTTTTGATATGTTTGCTTAATAGGAATTATATGATTTTAGTAGATTGATTTAAGTTTTAATGATTAGTTTAAGGATGAGTTTTTTTTTTTTGAAGATGATAAAATATAAATTTATGTTTTAGAAATTTATTGAGTAGATTTTTTAAGTTATTAAAACATTTGATTAAAAAACTATTTTTTTCATACTAAACACTATATCTAATTATTAGTAAATTCTTGTTCAACCTCTGTCTCACTCCATTCAAAAGTTGTTAAATTAACCTGAAACAAAACCCCAGCCGTCGAATAAATATACCCAACAGAGTTATAAACCAAGCCTGGGCTCTCAAAAGTATACGTCGAAGAATTATCAGGAAGATTCGATTTCTTAACAAAAGTTTCTCCATCAAACAAAAAACACTCATTCAATGCATTCCCTTCATTATCCTCCCCTCCAAAAATTAATACCATATCATTAGCAGTTTGTAAACTTCCCATACTTTTCCCATTATATGGATATGTTACAACTTTAGATGTCCATACTTTAGACTCAAAGTCCATAACCTGCACATAATTCGTCACATTTTCCACACCATCTTCATCAACTTCTTCTCCACCAATAGCATAAAGGCTATTTTTTAATACAAAACAACATGGGTATCTTGTAGAATGCATCATATTATTCAATTTCCTCCATTCATGAGTATTTATTATATAACAATATCCCAATACTTCAGGTCCTTCATCATCAAATCCAGCTACCGCATATATAATCCCACTTTGTTCAACAAGTCTTAATCCTCTTAAAGGTGAAGGTAAAGCTGGGGCTTCTTTTTCTTCTTCAGTTAAAGTGTCGTAAATAAAACATAAATTAGCTGCTTTTGATGTACTTGTCCCAACACCTCCAGCGAAAAATACTTTCCCATCATTTAACACAAGAACTCCACTATCACGAAATTGGATGTTTTTTAAGCTATGTATTGATGATTCTTTAGATATTACATTAAAATCCCTTAAACTTTTATGTGAACATTCAGCCATATAAACATAAATACCTGCAGCTCTTGGGTTGTTTCCTATTTTATTAGCAAAAAACTCAGAAGTTGGGGGATGGAGACTATGTAAAGATTCATGGGCTATTGTTGAAGATTTAATATCATAAGTTAAAAGCAAGTCAGGCTCTGCTAAGAAGAAAATTTTAGATGAGGATTGAAAACCTGGAGATAAGACTATCATATTTGGTATATTGAAATCTCTAACATTGTTAGCTGTGGATTCTAAAATTGTAAAGACTTTTGTTGAAAAAATGTTATACTCAGCTAAACCTCCAAGGACTAAAGTTTTACCTGAACAATTTAATGCTATTGAACCTATTGTTGCTATAGGATGATCAAAATTAGCCTGGTCCCATTTTTTTTGAGGGATGTTGTATATATAGACAGTGTTTCTTTTTATGAATTTGCTTTCATCTTGTACTGATGAGAAACCCCCACATACAAAAATCATGTCGTCACGTAAGTAACAGGTTGGAAGGCATAGTTGTTTTGGACAGTTTTCAAGAAGTTCCCATTTGTTAGTTTCGATGTAGTAACAACAGAAATCACTACCTTTATAGTCATAGAATTCTTCTATGTTGCTGTCATTAAGCTTGGTTTGAAGACCTCCTACTAAGAATACACAGTTTTTATTTTTGTAGTAGATTAGAGTAGTTGAAACACATGATATTGGCATGTCTTCAGTTCTATATCCTGAAAGTTTGTTTATATCAAAAATCATTACATCTTTTGAAAGCTCATCTTCTGCTTCATAACCTCCTGCGACCATAAAAATATGATTTCCCAAGTAACAAATCGAACAGGCTCTATGAAATTTGAATGGCACCGACACTGGTAAAGTGAAAGCTGAAGAATGTTTAAGACTATAAAGATAGATTTTTGCTTGATCTGGTTCAACTTTGAATAGAAAATCCGTTGCAAGATGTGGCTCTGCTTGAGGTTGAGAAGGAGCAGCAACTACAGGTTGAGAGTTTTCAGCTGGAGGAGGGATATTTCCTGTTTCTGATGCTCCTTTTTTAGGTTTGGCTTTAATACAGTTTCCCATTTTTGCGGGTGATTTTTATATTTGAGTGACAAATCTGATTAGTTTATATAAAAGTTATAAAATAGTCTATTATATATGGAAGATTATATGATTATTGTTTAAGGAGTTTGAGATTATGTTTATAATATTTTATTATAATTTTTAATTTTAAAGAACATAAGATTGAAATATAGTTTTTAATTAAATATAAGAAATTAGCAAGAAACTCAACTGTAAGATGTATTTTTTTGAAATTGTCTTTGGAATATTAGAGGTTTTGAAAACAAAAATTTAGATGCAAAAATATATTTTTTTATAATAATACTTAGTGTATGTTATTGTTATAAGATAATAGTAAACATAGTAATTCTACTTAAAAAATGTATTATAAAATATAAGGGAAATATGATAAGCATATGCTTCAAATACTTAAATACTAATACCATTAGTCATATTATATCACCAAAAGCTTATCTTCCCAAATCAAAACCCTTATTTTTCACATTTATCCAGCACTTATACCTTCAAACTGTATCCTTCAAACCTTTAAAATACACATAAAATACTTATAAATGTTGCATAAAAAAATAATAAACCTAAGAAAAAAACGAGATACAGACGATAAAGCAACCTCAGCCAAAACTCTCAACCCAAAAGCAAATATTATATTAAAAACCCAAGAAGACCATAAGAAAATAAAAATCACATCAGGTAAGAGTTCGTTAAAAACTTTAAAGTCCCAACAAACTATAATAAAAAAGACAATAAAAATGCACCAGCCTTACTTTGGAATAAGGAAAAACTCTATAGAATGTGGGAAAATACTTGAAAGTGTTTTGAAAAAGAAAGAAAAATTTGAATCTATGAGAAACGCCATAGGACGCAGAAGGTCTTTAGAAATGATAAGCTTATCTCCTATCAATAATGTTAAAGACACAAGTACGTTTGAAAATAGTTTAGAGATTATAATATAAGTTTTATAACAAAATTATATGAATTCAATATAACAAAATTATAAAGAAAGTGATTTAAGAAAGATAATATATAAATAATCTTTTAAGTCTAATGGTTTTACATAACAAAAAAACTATCAAGTTGATGATTTTTTCATATATGGTTTACAAAAATATATCTTATTAAACTGATAATCCACACTAAAAAATATCATCCATCTTGCAATACAAAATCATCAAATATTTCTCTATTTCACAATAATTTCATACATAAAAAAACTATTACCCAAGTATAATACCAAAACATAAAATAAAACAAATTTATTAACAAAAATCATCACAAAAATCCTATATTTTATTCATAACCTAAAAGTCTTCCTATAATACCCTAATGATAATCCCTAAATACTAACCTAATAATACGGTTTTCTAATTTTACTCAAAACCCATATCTTAAACATCTATTGTTTAATCTCTAAATCTATATCATCAGTAACAGTCTGACGTTTAAAATGACTTTGATCATAAACGGCTCCAGGTGAATACCCTAAATAATCAGGTTCCTCTTCTTTAGTCGACTGATGTTTTTTCTCAGCACGATTCCTCATATAAATTTTCTTCTGTTCTATAGACTCTGTAAATCCAAGAAAAGGAACCTTAACAATTTCATTATAAATCAAAGTCCCAGTCACTAAAAACACAAACCCAACAAGTTGAAGCCAAATAAAATCTTCCCATCCTACAAGCATACTAAAACCCCATATTAAAAGTGTCCTACTTGTGTCAATTGTAGACCTAGCTAGAGCTCCAGCTTTTTTTGTTGTAGTCACTCCAGTAAAGTTGAAAAGAGATATACTGAGCATAAAACCTACAAATAATAAAGCAATTTCCCAACTTGCCCAAATTTGTCTAAATGCTTCAATTGAGTTCTCAATATAACCACCATTACACATATCAGGATTATGACATGGGATAAGATTAAGTACTGGGAGCATTATTATATAATACCCAAGACCTGACATACCTTCAATACCTACAGCTTGTAAAGGATGGACGATAACATTTTCTAAGAATAACTGTTCAGAAGCAAAGACCCCACCTGCAAAGAACTGAGCAATTATGATTATAATAACTCCTAATACAGGAGATTTGGCTGAATTTGCTCCATATAATACGCTAGCAAGACCTACTAAGACAACTCCAATAAAAGCAAAGCACACTCCTAAATATTGATGTTTAAAAAGCTTGATTTTTAGAAAAACAACTGAATATAGAGCTACTACAATCATAATAAAACCTCTCATCATTTGATATACTGAAGGGGCAGATAAAACTAACCCGACAAACATAAGTGTTGAACCACAGAAATCAAAAAAAGCAGGAATGATAAAAACAAATATACCCATTTTCGCAGTACAGCTTTTCTTTTCTGGAGTATTAGTTTTAAGAGGCTCCTGAATTGGAGTTAGTTTAGTTACTTTCTTGTAGATGAAGTAGTAAAAAATACAAAAGAGCTCGCCGAGAAACATTCCTGCTGTTTGGAAATAAGGATGGTTGAAAAGCTCGCCTCTAGAATGAGACATGTCCATAGCTTTGCCAGCTATTGTATTTGCCGTACCGAATATTAACATAGCGAACATAAAGGTATAGAGAATGCATCTGTTTTCTGACATATTAGTAATATATATTCACCAAATACGATATTTTATATATGCTAAATTTTACTTAGAGTATACAAAACTTTAGTTTAGTATAACTTTATTGTTGATGCAAATCATAATAGCTAACAGAAAAATGATTTTATAATAAAGCTGTTAAATGTATTAGAGAAGGACGATAGAGTTTACCATGTTGAAAAATATATTATTAATTAAATATCATATTTTTAGGTACTTTTTTTTAAATTTTAGGGTGGATTGTATGAAAATCTTTTAGATTAAAAGTTTGATGAGAAGTTTATATGAAAAAAAAATAATAAGAATGTAATCGCTAGGAAAAGGCAATTGTATTGGAGTTCTTATTTCAAAAATAGTAAAATTTATGAGTGCATTTATTGCATGCTAATAAAATAATCTTATAAGTATATGATGATGAAATATAATTTATGTTTAAAACGTAAAGATTATGATTAAGAAATAATATAAAGTCCTACAAATCATTTAAATATACTATTTAGTCAATATTCTCTTAATAATTTATAATTAGTCCCTATAAAATTAAAAGAAGTTTTAGTTACTTAATCGATACTTTATATGCGAAGAATGCATAATAACTTACATGAAGACTTTATTTTAAGTTTAGGAAATCATTCAGAATAAACTACAAAATAGGAGTATTTTTAAAGGTAAAGACTTGCAAACTTAATAAATCAGTATTTCATTCACAAACTTCTAATCATTTTAATAAAATTTTATTGTACAATTTTATACATAAACTCATGCTTTAATATAAAGATCGTATATAAAATAAAGCTATAATGGATAGCATACAAACAACAACCGAAAAAATAATCGAAAAAATATCATCAGTTAACAATAAAATCGAAGACACAAAGCTAGAAATAAAAAAAGCTGAACAAGCAAACCAAAAACTCTCTGAAGCTCTTTCACACAAACTCCCAGCATCTAAATTATCCAAGCTCCAATCAAGTTCTACAGCAATTTCCGAATCTTTTGATGCTAAATGTAAGAAATTTGATGAATATATAGCTTTAAGTGAAGAAGTTATAGAAAAAAAAGCTAAACTTGCTACAATGATTGAAGCTAAAGAATGTCATGTGAAATATTTATCTAGCCCAGGGACATTAATATCAGAAAAAGAGAATGTTTGCAATAAAATTACTGAGATTCAAGGGAAAATCAAGTTACTTAATATGCAGATTGAAAAAACTATTGGGAATATGACATATAAAGTGACGAATGATAATGATGATATTTATTTGAAGTATATATTGTGGTTGATAGGATTTCTTGTAGTAGTTTTATTAATAAAAATACTATTTTAAGATATGAGTAGGAATGTTGGATAATATGTTTTGTTGTATAAATGATGGGATAATTGTGAGGTTTTTTATATGATTTTTTGTATATAGTTTATGATAAAAGGTTGATTGAATTAATTTTAGTTTTGATGATTTTTGGAGTTTAGGTTTGAATGATGATAGTTTTATGAGAAATGTGAGTATTAGAGATTTATATAATTTCAGTTAGTTAATAGTTTAGTTATGGTTATGAAATATAATTTTTTTTTTTTTGGGTGTTTTAAAAATTAAGTGGTAGAATTTAGGTTTTAGTTAGGATTTCTCTTGTATATCATATTGAAAAAAGTATAATTATCATTTTCTTCAAATCATAAAAGTATACTTAAAATATGGTAGATAGACTATCAAGGATATATGGAATAGAGAAGAGAAAGAAAATGCAAATTTTATTTAAAATCAGTGCTTGTAGGCATGGAAATAGGCCCATAAGAGAACTACACGATAAGCTTTTATGCTGAAAAACATTTAATACCTTATATGTATTAAAATCCTATAGACGCCTTAGCTATTTTTGAAGGCACCAAAGTCCTAGAAAAAACTATAAGAGAAGCTATTGGACATTTAAAACTTTTTCAATAAAATCTGGCTAGAACTATCAAACCGTGGAGAGCTCAGTATGGGTGATCATCAATCTATTTTTCAATAAAATCTTTTATTTATCCTTATAAAATCCTCTATTTTATCTATAAAAAACAATCATCTTATCAGTAAAACCTATGCTAAATTTACTAACAAAAATAAGCAGAACTTGCAGCTCATAGTCTAAATGCGCGTTTTTACTCAGAACAGGTAATCACAACTGTATTTTTTCTATTTACCACCTTCAAAAAAGCTCATTATCATCAAAACAACAAAAGTAATTATAACCATGATAATCATAAAACTCAAACACTTCAATCATATCTCTCATTCCTTCAAAAAAATTTTACAACTTCAAAAATGCTTCTAACACCCAAAATACAAAAAAAAACATGCAAAAAGGTTTAAAAAAAAAGCTAAAGTGCAAAGCTCTTTATAACATTTCCCACCTCTTAAAGCATCTCCCGAGCACAAAAGCCAATCAAAAGCTGAAAATATCAAGGCCGATAATACAATATCTTAGATTTTAAGACTTAAAATGGTAGAATTTTTTATGTATAGACTGATTCTAGAAATAATATCGAATAAAGGGGAAATTTTATTAAAGGAATATTTTGTGCATTTTGACTTTTTTTGTGCTATGGTGTTGATAATCTTGAGAAAATGTGATTTTGACCAGTTCTTTAGAGATTACACAGAATATTCTAAGTTAGTATTAGTTATGGATAGATATGACCGTATCGAGAGAAATCCCCCAGAAACGGAGGGTTTAAGGTCCTATTACCAGTTGATCCCATAACATTAAGATAGCTACTCTCTAGAGATGATGGTATTTCTTTTAATTGTTGGATAAATCCCATAAGTAGCTGCTCGATTTTTTGCTCTCGGTCCATACATTGGATTATCTGGGACATAAGAAGCTGGTTATAGTTTGACACATCTTTATACGATTGTTCTAAGGTGTTAACTTTTTCATGTAGCATTTTTTGTTTTGAATGCATTAAAAGATACTTTTTTTCTAGGTTTGAACTAGGACCGCTCTCTGTTATTAAATCAGAACTCTTACGATGAACTTCTATTAGTTTTTCAGGATGTCCTCTGATGAAACTACAATGAGTGTATATTTGAATATCTCCAGTGTCTCGCTCTTTATGGAAATCATACATGTTGAGTTGTCTTACGAAACTAGAAAAGTTTTTATGCTTGAAGTATAATGGAAGAACTTTCGTTGTAAATTGGTTTATGTTTAATATAGCGAATGAATACCCTGATTCTGTCCAAGATACTATGTCAGAGAATTTTGGGTTGTTTATCATTTCATAAGCTCTCAGTATGAACTTGTTTGGCTTAACAGGACGCTCTTCAGGATGTTTAATCATAATTATTATTACATTATCGAATATCAAGGAGAGTTCTAGAAATTATCCCAGCCATTTATATGTGATAGAATAATATATTATTGTGCTTAGTCTCAACAGAACTTCGGTAAAAAGCAATTCAACACTATAGGATTGTTATTTCAAAGTATTTTTATTTCATTTCATCAGGGGGAAAAATCTTATACTAAAAAAAATAGCATAATAAGAATTAAATGATAGCCTGGATTACTGGATACAGACTAACGGGAATATATCAAGTTTATATATTTATTAAATACTTTTTTGATAATAACCCTTACTGATTGAAAAATATGATGAGCCAAGTTCATCTTTTTGATTCATATAATAGAAAATTCTTAGTTTAACTGCCAAAGTGATTGCGTATATATTTATATTTGATTAGTGATTTTAATTGTTTTATTAAGATTTTATTAGGCTTTGCTATGTTGATGATATGATATTTTTTATGCGAATTTTACGTTCCAGATTATTCTTTTTTCATTTTTATATGGGAATTTTATTTCTGATATTTTTGAAGCACCAGGGTTGATATATGAAGATGTTTAGGTCGGTTAGGATTCTATTAAGTTGAAGGGAAGAATGATTTTTTTATATGAGGAAAGATATGAGAAAAAATGTGGGTTATGGAAAACTGTTGATATTTTTAGATGATATTAAAAGGTCGAGGTCTTTTAATAGCTAAAGAAACTATTATAAAAAAATTGGAAAATCGAATATAAGGTTTTTAGAAATTTTAGGTTGAGTGGATGAATGTAAGAGAGGATATTTTTATGATATAGGGTAAAAATATAATAAAAAATAAAGCTTTTCATTTAAAATATGCTGAGTAAGGAGAATTATTTTAGAGATTCAGGTTTGATATGGATTTTTTATGATTTGTCTATTTGATATAAGTGACAAAAATTAAAGTTGTTGAATCTTAATGATTGTAAGATTTAAGTATACTGAAAATATTTATTGATTTCCATTTATATTTAATGATATATAGGAATTATAGGATAAATAATATGGTATCCATAAAAATTGTAATAACTAAAACTATGTACAACAAAAATTACAGATATAAAAATTATAGATACTAAATGGAAGTTATTAAAATGGCACAAAATCAAAATACCTGATATTAAAATTGTAATCATCAAATTGTAGTATCAAAATTGTAATCATCATACTGTATTTTATTAAAATATAAAATATATAATATTATATTGTCTTCACTAAACTACACTTTACAAAAATATATAAATTTTAAATGAACTACAATTTTATAATCACAAACTAAACTAGAGTTGCTATAATTATTACAATAACTAAAAAAAATTTAATAAAAACTGCAAACTATAAAAAAAACCTATTCTTGATCATGTTTTCTATGTATCTTATCATAAAAAATACACTATCTTAGCATATTCCTCACCAAAGCCTCTTACATGATATAAACGCTTTCTTAATCATATTTTCCCCATGATCCGATAACGTAAAAATTATCATCTCTAATTAAATCATATAATCCACCCTAGTCTGCATCAAAATCACATATTTTTATACTACTGCAAATTTATTATCCCATCATTATCATGATCCACTGATCCACTGATAGATTTAGGTTTTACTAGAAGACTAAAAGAATATTATTATTATTTTATTATCAAAAAATATTCAAGAAAACTTAGAAATTATATTATAATACTTTTGATGATTTGAAGAAAAAAAAACAAGGAAAATTAAGTATTAAGAACTATATAAACAAATAAATTCCTTTAATAAAACAAAAAGAAAAAACTAAATCTTTATATTCCAAGCCAGTTGATAATGCCTTTAATTTGAATTTTATTGGTATAATATTCATGGAAAGTTTATCAGAAGAGCAGATTCAAGAAATAAACGATGTGTTTGATGTTATTGATGAGAATCAAAATGGGTCAATCGATATATCAGAACTAGCTCGTGGGCTTCGTTGTCTAGGTTTAAATCCAACAAATGGTGAAATCAAAGAACTAATGGAAAAATACGATGCAAATGATACGAAAAGTCTTGATCGTGAAGAATTCGCTCATTTGTTTGTAGAATGCTTAAGTTCTTTTTCAACAACTGAAGATCTTCTTCGAGATCAGTTCAAGAAACTCGATACTAATGAAGATGGATTTATTACTGCTGAAGAGCTTAGAAAACTTCTTTTATATGGAGAAGAACAACTTCAAGAAGAAGAAGTTGATAGCATTATAACTGAATTTGACAAGAATGGGGATGGGAGGATAAGCATGGAAGAGTTTTTAGAAGGTGTTTTAGGAAAAGCTTAAAGATTAAGTAAGATTGTAATTGAGGCTTCTAATAAGTTTTTATTATAAAAATACTGACTATATTGACGTATTTTTTTGCTTTATAAGGTGTTAATTAAAATCATAAACATGCTAAAAATATGTTTTATATAAGATTTCATATTAAAAACTCTAAAATACTTACATTATAAATTCTTAAAAAAAACTTCACAGTTCTAACTTTTTATTATATCTATAATATTGGGTTCTGTAAAAGCTCCTTAAGTCTTTTATTATGGGATGGTTTAAGTAAAGTTGGGGTCTGAGGACTTTTTGAACTCCAACTAGGGTTAAGTAAAAAGTACATCGCTGATCCAGCATTAGATGTTGATTGGTTTTTCATCATAAAATCCACATCTCTTTGGAGTTTTTGTATTCTTTGATCCCTAGTTTTTTTTAACCGATCCTTTGATACATTAGCTGATACTTCTCCTTTTTTTGCCTGTTCATTTCTATAAGTTTCTTCAACAAGTTCATAAGCTTTTTGAAGTGCTTCCTTTGCTTTAGGCTTCCTTTCAAATTGTAAAAGGGCATCTTGGACTAGTTTTTTTATTATCGGATCATCAGGGCTTGCAACAGTTTCATCATCTAAACCTTCTAAATATTCTGTTAAATTGTTACAAGCATCTTTTATTGGGTTGTTGGTTTTATTGTTAGGGATTCTTATGGATTTATGCATTGAAATTATGGGTCTTTGGGATGTTGAGTCAATGCTTCTTAAGGTTGGAGGACTTTCTGCGATCCTTTCACCGAATTTACGACTGAACCAAGTGATTAAGTATTTGATTTTGAAGTTAGTCCCGACTGCTTTTTTTCTGTATAAGTATTGTAAACAGTCCTCTGCGTCTTGATCAGAAATTTCTTTACCTATCAAATCTGCGATACGTAAAATGTCTAATTTAGAGATGGTTCTGATATCTGATGGTTTGAGCTCTAAGGCAATCACAGCATCAGAAATTAAGTTACCAAGTCGACTCATTTTATATTTAAACTTAGAAATTTAAAAGTTTTGTTGAAGAATTTATTAAGAAAATTTTATTGGATAAGTGAAATCTGGTTAATAAAACTATGTTTTTATAAGGAGGATTTTTTAGAGGTTTTTAGAGTTTTAAAATAAATTTGAAGAAGTTTTTATGAAATATTGGGTTTGTGTGAGGAAAAATTTGCAGATATTTTATTTAATATGAAAATACTTATTTTTTAAAAACAACACAACAATCTTGCACTTTTCCATACATAATAAATAAAATTTCAAGAATTCCCACTTAATTCCTCAAATCTTAAACCTAAAAAGTATTCTCTTATATAATCTACTATTATATTTCTAAAACTATTATAAAAATTTGCAAAATGTCGCTTAAAAACTTTGAAATCCTAAACAAACTTGGTGAAGGTGCCTTCAGTTCTGTCTTCAAAGCCCGAAGAATCTCTGATGGGCTTTTCTACGCCATAAAAAAAATTGATATCCAAAGTCTCACCAAAAAACAAAAGAAAAACGCCCTAAGAGAAATTCAAATAATGGCAAGTCTTAACCATCCCAATATAATCTCTTACAAAGAAGCATTTTTTGATGAAGATTCCCAATGTTTATATCTAATCACATATTTTTACATTGACTAATCATGGAATATGCTGATTCAGGAGATTTACTACAAAGAATCCAAAGTTGTGTCAAAAGAAAAACTAAATTTATCGAAAAAACAATTTGGGCGATATTTATCCAAATAACTAAAGGACTACAATCTTTACATGACTTAGATGTTCTTCATAGAGATATAAAAAGTGCTAATGTTTTTATGAACAAAGACGGAAGTGTAAAACTTGGTGATTTAAACATATCTAAAGTTACTAAAGATGGATTTTTAAAAACCCAAACTGGAACACCTTTTTATGCGAGTCCTGAAGTTTGGAAAGACCAGAAATACAATAAAAAAAGTGACATTTGGTCTTTAGGTTGTGTTCTTTATGAAATGTGCACTTTGAAGCCCCCATTTAATGGAAGAGATTCTGATGATTTATTTTTGAATATAATAGCAGGACGTTTAGATCCGATTCCAAGACAATATTCTAAGGACCTTGTTACAATTATTAGGGCGCTTTTAAAAGTTAACCCTGCAGATAGGCCAAATTGTCATGAAATACTTGAAATGGAATGTGTTTTGAAGAATTATGAGGATTTTAGCCCAAAAATTAGGTTTTATAATTTATTAGAACCTATAAAACTTCCAAAGGAACTTGTTTTACTTTCAAGTTGCTTGCCTAGACCAAGTTATGCTGATTCTAGTTCTGTGTTTTATAATATGACACATAGGAATCATAGTAAAAAATTAGAAAATACTTGTGGGGATTATAAAAATAGTAACAATGATAATAGGAATATTAATGGCCAAATCAAACTACCTACATTAAAAAGCCAACAACAGCTAATTGTCCGTAATAAAATCATACATAAGTATATAGAAAACCCAAGCGAAATAATAAAAAAACTACAAAATCAATGTATTAACGCAAATACGTCTTTAGCTTCTGGACAATTATTAAAACCATACTGTGTTACACAAAAAAAATCCCCTTTTCATAACTCCCCTCATTAACTTTATATCTTCATCATTATGCTCTTTAGGTATTTTTAATGTGATTTTATATGCATTTACGAAAATATTTTCAAGATAAAATCTTAAGCCTTTTATCATATTTTTTTTTAAGTATGTTCTTAGTAAAAATATCTGTAGTACCTCTTTGTATAAGAATATTTAATTCTGTTTTAAACTTATTTTGTTTTTATCACTGATTTTGTTCTCACAAGGTTATTTATTCTTCTATATTTTCACATAATAGTCATTATATATAATTTTTCCATAGTTACCTTTTTCACTACCTTTACTATTCTTCTACTTCCCTAAATTATTATATAAATAGAGGATATTAATAAAAAATGTATGAATCTTGATTATGACATACATTAACTATAATATTTATCATATATTTTCCATACTTCTTCAAACCAAAACCCCTACTTTTTCTAATAAAAGCCTTATTCTCTTCATACCCATGTCCTTTTTCTCAATCACAATCTAACTCAAAACCAATCTTCCAAATACCCATTCCTAAAATAATCAATCATACTAACACTTTTCCTATAAAATCCTTAATCTCCCTTAGCATCCATTATCAAAACAAGTAATTTCCTCTGACAATCCTCCAAAAATGTGAAAATAAATATGATCCACTTTATCCTGTTGATAAGCAGACATGGTAAAATCCGACTTTCCAAGTACTTTTCCACATTTTCCAACAGCGAAAGGGAAAAAATGCAAAAAGAGGTACACATCATATAGATAAAATCCATGGTAATCGGAAGAAACAGCAAACTTTGCAACTTCCTCGAGTTCCGTGACATGATTTTAGTTGCCAAGCGATATGCAAGTTTATATTTCGTCACAGCAATTGACAAAGAAGAAAACGAGCTTCTAACCTTAGATGTTGTACATTTCTTTGTAGAATTACTAGACAAATACTTCAAAAACGTTTGCGAACTTGACATTATTTTCAATTTCCACAAAGCTTATTATATACTTGATGAAATGGTCGTGGCTGGATATATGCTAGAGACTAGTAAAAAGCAAATCATTAGACTTATTAGCAATCAGGATGAAATCATGGAAGAAGCTCGTGAAGAAGCTGTTCCACGTAAGAATAATTAGTTTACTTTTCAATTGAGATTATTACTAATTCACACTAATGGAAGTTCAGAAAATATTTGAAGATACTTTTCATTTGAAGAAGTATGTGATTTCTTTGAATGTAACTCTTGGGACTTTGCAGATGACGATTTTTGAGGAAGGATCTGCCACAATGTGGAAAGGGTCTTTTACGCAGAGTTATATAGAAGACCTGACTTCAAAAACAGGAAATTTCAAGCAATACAAAGTGTTCTGCAAGATGCTGTTATCAGGACTTGAAAAAACCAGTCAAAGTGTAATAATCGACGTCCTCACCCAAGAAGAATTTGAAAATATCCGCAGTGAGCCTAAGCCGGGAAGGAATCTCAAGCTCTATATGATAATGACTTACATAGTCGAATTTGATAAAGTTCACTACCCCCTGTCATTATCTTTAGCAAACAAGAAAAAGTTTTCATCAAGTCAAGATTTAAAAGTTTTACAAGACGAATTATCTGAGTTACGTCTTGTAAAACAAGAAAAAGACATAATGGAAAAACGCTTAGAGACTATGATTTCTGATAGAGATAAAGAAATATATTATTTAAGTAAAGAAAAAGAAGAACTTCAGACTGAACTGGATAAAATCAAAAACCAAATGGATAGTATTATAGAACAATTAGAAAGTCAAGCTAAAATCAATACAAATAAATCAGTGAAAATCAATGAAGAGCTTAAATTGCAGAATGAGAAGCTTGAAAATGAGGTTGAAAAGATGAAAAAAGAAGCGAAAAGCCTTAGAGACGAACAGAAAAAAGATAAAAGTCGGATTTTGCAATTAGAAAGCGAACTTAAAGGATTTTTCGATAAGAGTAAATCGAATAGGCCTAAGTCTATAACAGCTAGTGCAAGTCAACTTCAGAGATCGGTGGCTTATGAACCGAATGAGTTGAATAATCGTTTGTCTAGACTTAGGTCATTGTTAGAAATCTCAAAATAAGCATTAATGAGTTTAATAGGATAAATTTATAATTATATCTTGGTATATGTATATTAAAATATCTTATAAGAAAGCTTTATATGATTAGTTTATAATGTATGAAAATTTAGGATTTATGATTTAAGGTGTTATATTATTTTTATTATCTGGTGTGTTTATAACAATTTTATTTTGGACTCTGGATAATAATAATGAGTTTTATTGATATTTACTCAATAAAATGATTTTTTTTAACCTTTGAGAAGTTTATTATTATAAAATATGTAGAGTCTGAAATACATTTTTGCCCGTTAAAGCTTAACTAGAAAAAAATTATATGAAAGGAACTGAACTAGAAAATATAAAATTAAAATGATTGATTAAAATTCAGTTTTATCAATCATGATAATTTTGGTTGATGAGGTTTTATTTAAAACTTACAAATGCNGTTTTATCAATCATGATAATTTTGGTTGATGAGGTTTTATTTAAAACTTACAAATGCTTGAAGTTAGTTTTACTAGAAAAATAGAAAATTAGAATTTTTAAAAGGAGTTTCGGTTGTGCCGGATAAAGTTGATAAGACAATGTGTTTTTGATAGATATGTTAAGGTTGATATTNCTTGAAGTTAGTTTTACTAGAAAAATAGAAAATTAGAATTTTTAAAAGGAGTTTCGGTTGTGCCCGGATAAAGATGATAAGACAATGTGTTTTTGATAGACATGTTAAGGTTGATATCTTATATTTAAAAGTATTAAAAATACTAATTCTGTTAGAGCTAATAAGGGTTCAGTGTAAAATAATAAATTTATGAGCAGTTTATTTACATAATTATTATGCTTAAAATCATAAAATAACTAGTTTTGTTTGTATAAATTAAATACAATTGATGAATAAATAATAAACTATTCTGTAAGAACTAAACCTTATACTTATTTCTAATTGAAATGTATAAAACATATGACTTTTTAAGCTTTACAAAATTATTATATAATATTTTCCTATAATCATACATTATCTAACATAAATTCAATATATGTAACTAATTCAGCATTTTTCTTAAGCCAAAAACTTAGAAAATTTAGATTAAAATCTTGATTATCGGATAAGCATATTGAGTTTAATCATATATATCTAATTTAGTTGTCTTATATAAAATTCAATAGGCTTAATAATAAAATAATTCAGAGCATCCTTTTTTATGTATAATATAATAGTTAAAGACCTAGATATGACAATAATTTTAGTACAAATAATTTTTGGATAAACATTTTCTTGTTTATTTTAGCGATATACTAAATAAACATAATACCGAATAGCTAAAATATATGTAACAACAATAATATATATAACCCAAAAAGCCTTTAATACAATCAAACTTTATGTATATCTACTATAATAATTTCTAATAAAAATAATCAACTTTATTACAATTATCTTTTGTCTAAATTTATCTAAGAATTAGACTGTGTCTGATTTTTGTTATAATTAAAGCTAGTGTTAAAGAATATTTTCCCTTGGATTTTACAAATTTTAAAATTCAAGCGAATATTTTCAATCCTTTGACCCCAAATCTTTGATGATTCTATATTTTTAAATAAATTTTATATTTAAGCTTGAAACTATAGTTTATAATCATATAAGTTTATATTCATCATTCCCATTTTCATCTGCATAGAAAAAATTTTTTCAGATTATCTTACCATTTGTCTAACCAAAATCAAAGAAAAACCTTAAAAGAAATCAAAAACAAAGATAAAAAACTTCAAAGTTTTCCTCCTTAAAAAAGCCAATAACTTTTCTCAGTAATAATAATATTTCTAAGTTTGTTTATGCTTACCTAAAAAGAAAAATTCTTCTAAAACCGAAAAAATATATTTAATCACAACAAAAGTATTTTATTTAACGTATAGCGTCAAAATGTCCTAAAAAATATTTCAGTGTTTAATATTTTTGCTTTTTGATATACTTTATTTATATTCTAATATCGTAAACTAAATAAACCCTAACACTAAACCTATAAAGAAAACCATTATTCTATACACTCAAAAAGGAAAAACAAAAATTCCCCTAAAAGATCGCTACGAATATCTTAAATTTCCCTTACATAAAACTAGTCGAAAATACATATACAAATATATATTTGGAATATTTTAAAATAAATGGTATAATAAAAGTTTCATATATGCATATAAAATTTTAATATGTTCTTTAGGAAAGTCTTCAAGTAGATTAAATGAGAAGTAAGCTTTCTATTAACTCTAAAAATTAATAGTAAGTTGCTAGACCAGTTCAGAGAATTAGAAAGTTTTATGAACTCTTATGTTACAGAAAAGAAAATTAGAAAAAATATACGAGGACTTTCTTATTAAAATTCATGATTTTCAAGCTTAGAAGGTAACAAAAATAAACTAAATGTGAGGATTAGCTTTATTTGTACTAGTCTTTGAGCTTTTTAGAACTTTTTATATGAATTAACTAAATCCATAAATCCAAAAAATCCCCTTAAACACTTGGTAAATGTTTTCTGTCTTTGTTATAATAAATATTTACTTTAAGCCTAGTTTTAATTAGGAAACTAGCTTTGGAGGAATACTTAGAACTCATAGAAAAAAATAAATTTTGATCGTGTGATGGAATTTTATTCAATACTATGTGTTTGCAAAAATACAATTAAAAGGTAAATGCTAGTTATAAGATATTTTACTGAAGATCTTTATGTATTTTCAACTAAAAAGTCAATATCAAAGATATTACTTTGATATGAAATTGGCTTAAAGAGATATAAAGTCTTATATTCAACAAAACCTCTTATAAATGGTTATTTTATTAGTGATTCATATTTAATATCTAGCATACACACGAAATAACCTATTCATCATCAACACCCTTAAATCATAAACTCTAATCCCAAGCTTCACGACAAATCGAATTGCAAAATTCCTTCATTTCAAGCATAATCCTCAAGTTTTTACAAACTGCCCAGTATCCTAACGACCTCAAAAAAAAATCTGTGCCAATCTGTTAAGTTTTATATATAAATTTCATCCTACCTCATATAATTTTTAGATAAATAATAAAAGTATCTCTTCAGTTATAATAATAAAAACCATTATTGGATAAAAATGAAAGAAATTGTTTCCATAGACTTAAAGGCCCTCGACCTTCAGTCACAAATGACTGAGTTTTCAAGGAAAGTTAAAGAAGAGACCCTGATTCGAAGTCTTTTCTTATCTTATAAACCGCAAATCAAAGGGCATCCCAAAAAAGAATACCTCCGTTGCAAACTTATACGTGGACATAAAAGAGCGAACAGAAAAATCAAAAAAGGCAAACTTTTATACAACAACCAGAAAGAAATGAGTGATCGGGGTAAAAAAAATTGGCAGAGTTTGATTAATGTTTACTTTAAGCACCCATCAGCTCTTGATTCTGTTAGCAAGACTTTATTTGAACCAATAAAATTCAAAACCAAGTCTAAGCCAAGTTTAGAAACTAGTCGAAGCTTTAACACTGATTTTTGTAAACGTTATTTTGCTAATAATGGTGTTCGTGAAAGTTATTATTACTATATCGAATATATTTTCAGTGATTTGAATCCTGAAGAACTTAGCAAATATCTTGGCTTCACTTGTTGTTCTAATGAAAATCATAATTTGGAATGCGCTTACAAATGGGTGCTGATGAAAAGGTATGCGAATCAAATAATTATCCAAGATCTACGACTTGAACCATGGTTCCCTGAGAATTTCGACCTCTTGCCTCCAATAGCCGACTTTTTAGGCAATTAAAAGAGAAGATCTTTACATAATCATTAATTATATTTAGACTATAAAACCTAGACAATATTCTTTTAAGACTAATGAGAAATTCTCTAACCATAATTCTTAGTAACCATATGAATTATGTCTTAGGAATTTCTATTATCAAAACCTTTATGTTAAATATTCTTCATAGAATTAGCTTGTATTTCTTTTAGATATTGACTGTTATAACTTAGGACTTGAAGTCAAACCTAAGCCTAAAAAAATCAATAGCGCCAAGGCAAATGGACTTTTTGCACCATAGAATAAAAAAATTATATAATTATTATCTTTTGTTATTGTACTCCCTAAAGCACTTAGTATGTTTTGATGACCCATAAGAATCATATTAAGTTAATATATATTATATCTGTTAATCCAATTTTCTATGTGGAGAAACATAAGGGAAAAAGAATCACCTTTTATTCGATTAAAAAATTCCTGGGTCAAAAGATGAATCAACCTCATGAAAACAAATGTAAACAATTCAACAGAAAACAAAGAAATGGCAAAACTGCTTAAAAAATTTTGCAAAAATACTTTCTATAGTATGCATATATGGTAAAGAAGAGCAATCTATTCAACTAAAGGAAGATTAAAAAAATACAAGGTTATATATCTAAAGAAGATATCAAATTAACAACCTAAATCATTTGAAGTTTCAGTAAAATCTGGTAAAAGTAAAAGGAAAACCACAAGTCAGCTAAGGGAATATAACAGAGCCTAAGCCACTATTAGAAATAAAAAGTTTAAAATTTCTTAAAAGATTTTTAGCTTAAAAAATATCCCGAATATAAATAGCAAATGCCTTTATTCAATATACTTTATCCAGATACAGTCAATATATCACCAGAAAAGATAAAAATATCTTTTTTTGGTCTAAGAAAATAAAGTGGCGTTCTTAGGATTATTATTTGAATAACAGAAGTCTTATGTGCTTAGAGATTCTGCAACAACCCCTAAAAAAAGGTAACAAATTTGAATGAATCAAAAATGTACATGCAATTTGTAAACAAAATGAAAATTTTATTGCCCGGATGAAGAAATATGAAGATAAGCCGAGTATAGGAACCTGCTAAAAAATAATAAATACAATTATCACTCAAAATTTTGAGGAATAGGCTAAAATATATTGTCAAAAGGCATGTCAGCATAATATTACCCCTAAGGAAGAGTGATTAAAAAATATGATTGATAAATTTGACTAGAGTTTAGAATTTCTTGTATTGTGTATAAGTAAATTATCTAAATCTTTTAAGTCATAAAATTAGTTTGAGGCTTTATTTCTATTATTAAATCTTGAATTTCCCCCTTGCTATGATTGTATAAATTAAATCTGGTATATTGAAAGCTTTTAGGTTCCTGCTTATTTGATATTTGTATTATATTCGACTCTGTATTTTTAATCTATACTTTTTAGAAGCAATCTTCAAATACTAAAGCATTAAATTTGAAATGATTTGTGCAAGAATTTGAAAAAACCTCTAAATTTAGCTAAAAATTTATAGAGTTTCTTCATGGATTTATGGATTTGAGAGAATTTGAAATTCTAATATAGACAAGAAAAATATCTAGCTTTATTACATTTTGTTGTATAAATTGAGCTTTTGATGCATAAGAATAAGTATAGAAAAGGTAAAGTATTAGAAATATACCCTATTTTTAAATCTTAGTACCTTTGTATTATAAGATACTTCATTAAGATTTTTTTAGATTAGAAATCCAACTTTAATATGTAATACACATAGTTGGAAACATAGAATTTATATAAACATTTAAAGTCACTTTATAAAATTTTCCTATTTTAGATTATAAGAATTATTTATATTCGTCCCTTTACACAAATTTTCCCACTTGAAATTAGACTAAGGGGTGAAAATATAATAAAATCATCGTGCTTTTTTTGGCACACACAAGAAAAAACAAAAGTTTATAATAAAAAACAAAATGATATAAAAAGCAAACTAAAAAATATAAAAGAAAAGATTTACTTAAGTGAAGCTTATAAATTTTCAAACTGATAATGCTGATATAAACATATCAGCCAAAATAGTAAATTAAAAATCCTATTCAATACAAAATCCAAGTTTAAATTTATAAATAAAAACTTAAATTGCTTGTAAATTTTATTATATAGACTAAGATAATAATAAACTTGTAAATAATTTCGGTATACATTTGCAAAACTATAAAACTAGATCTTAGTAGCACAAATATCATAGTTAATCTTCATATGTGTGATTAGTTTATTATTTAAAGATAATGTAAATATTATTTAGATATCTACATAATGATTAAATTTTAGGAAATAATTTTAGATATAAAAAATTAGTAAATCAGAGGAAATATTTATTAAATATAGAGAACCCTGAAAAAAGCTTTATGAAAATACTCAAATCTTAGAATTTTTCTTAAAAGCTTTAAAGTTATCTAGAAAAAATATTATTATTTAAGCTACAAAACTATTCAATAATTCTTTTAAGAGTATTTTTTTATAGAGTTTAGATTTTATGATTAAAGAGTTATGTTAGCACATTTCTTGTAAAGTATGTAGGATTTATAAGAGAATTAATAATAAGTATTCATAAATTTGAAAAAATTAAAATATACAATTGTATAGATATCAAAATAAAATTGACTAAAAATGTATAAAGTTATAATAAAATTATATTGTATTTTATAACAATTAGCAGTGTAGTATTTTATAATAATTAAATGAAACTAAACTTTAAGTTTATATAAGAATCATTAATAAGTAGAATAAAAAAAACATAAACTTAAACAAAGAATAGAAACATTTGCATAATATTTAAATGCTTTAATTATGAAAAAGAATAAATTATCTATATATTAAATAGCTAACTTTTTATAAACCTTTACAATTTTAACTTTTTTATAATACCTTTAAATTATTTATAATATACTGATTATAATAAACCCCTGCTTTAGCTATTAAATTAACCATAATCAAAATCTGAGTAAATTTTAAGTTTCATTTAAAAAAATATATTAAAGTAAGATAAATATAATAATTTAAAAATTATGGATACATAAATTATTCTTAATTAATAT